>CAUYSK010079572.1:0-40700 GCA_963575035.1 Avahi laniger | reverse complement strand
CCAACACGCTCAATTCTCACCCTACTGTACTTCTGATGCATTCTCCCTGTAAAACTCTAGCCCTAGATTGCCACAAAAAAAGAAAAAAAGAAAAACATGCAATTTGATATTTTCATATTCTGTCCTTGGAACAGAGCAGGTGCTCAGTGAATAGAATGAATGAATGAATGAATGCTACCATAAATTCAAAACCTCTAGCCTCAATGAAACCCTTAGCTGCCCAACAGCTTTACTCCCTAGTCATCTCTCTCCTTTTTCACAAAGCCATTATTTCAGATGCTCTCTACCTTTCTCAAACCCCAAGCCCCACCACCTGACTTCTCAGAGATTGCAATCTGTACCTTTTCTTCCCACTTCTGTTCTGCTACTCTATTGGATCTTCTCTATCCACTTTGAATCATGCATGAGTTTCTTCCCTGCCCAAATGAAAACAAAACAATGCTTCCAAGCATCTTTCTTCCTTACAACCTGTCCAGTTATCACCCTATTTCTTGCCTCCTTTTCCCATCAAAAGTTCTTGAAAGTATTGTCTATACTCACAGTCTATACTTTCTCATCTCACGTATGATCTGCATCCTCACCACACAAATTAAACTGCTCTTGTCAATGTTACTTGTAGCAATGAAAGCTTGACATTTTGGCAGCAATTGATGTATTGACCTTTAGACATTTTTCTTGAATGCTTTCTTTCTTTGAGTTTTTAAAATAACGGCATTATTGAGATGTAATTCACATACCATAAAGTTCACCCTTTTAAAGAGTACAATTCAGTGAGTTTTAGTATATACACAAAGTTGTGCATCAATCACCACCATCTAATTGCAGAATATTTTATTGTATTTTATTACCCCAGAAAGAAACCCTGTACCCATGAAGAGTCACTCCCTGATAACCCCTCCCCTGGCAAACATTAATCTACTTTCTGTGTCTATGGATTTGCCTATTCTGGACATTTCATGTAAATGGAATCATACAATATGTAGACTTTTGCATTTGGCCTCTTTAACTTAGCATATTTTGAAGGTTCGTAGATGTTGTAGAATATATCATAACTTAATTTCTTTTTATGGCCTAATTATATTCCATTGCATGGATATATCACATATTATTTATCTATTCATCAATTTATGGACATTCGAATTGTTTCCATTTTTGGCTATTATAAACAATAGTGCTATGAACATTCATGTACAAATTTTGTGTAGACTTGTTTTCAATTCTCTTTGGTACCTATCTAGGAGAGGAATTGTTGAGTCTTGTAGGTTACTCCATGTTTAACCTTTTGAGGAACTGCCAAACTGTTTTTCCAAAGTGTCTACACCAGCATTGTATGAGGGTTCCAATTTCTCTGCATCCTTGCTAACACTTGCTATTGTCTATCTTTTTAACTCTAGCCATCCTGCTGGGTGTGGAGTGGTATCTCATTGTGGCTTGGATTTACATTTCCCTGATGACCAATAATGCTGAACATCTTTTTATGTGCTTATTAGCTATTTGTGTATCTTCTTTGGAGAAATGTCTATTCTTCCCTGACTTTCAAGATCACACTCTACTGGTTTTCTTCTGTCTTCTATGTGAGCTCCTCTTCTTCTGCTCTTGCTTTAAACATTGATGTTTCTCATCATTCTGCCCCAGATCCTAACCCAGGGTGTCTTCATCTACTCCTAGGCATTTGCTGAAGTCTGAAAGTCACTTATTCCTAAATCTTTACTTCCAGTTCAGTTCTCTCTCCTAATATCCAGATTTGGCTATCAAACTATCTACTGAATATGATTAAACCTGAATTCATTGTTCACCCCCTAAATCCCAACCCATTCCTCCCAAGATGAATGGTCCAACCACTCGACAAATTATCCAAGCCCAAATTCTAGCCATCCTCCTTTTCCCTTTCCATCAACCACATATCCAAAATGACCAAATTCACCTTATTCAATCTCTTAAATTCTCCAAATAGATTCCTCCAGCTCCTCTTTATTATCAGTATTCTAAGCCAGTTCTGTTCATGAATTACCTGAACTAATAGCAAAGGTCTCTCTACTCCAACCCCAACTAGTCTTGTCACAGCAAATGTTATATCCTTTCAGTTAATATCTTTCAAGACTTTCACACTGAATTATTGAGGAAAATACTACAGGCTGGTTCCTTTGACACCACTTCAGCCCCTCCTTCTAGCATGAGCTGAAGCTGACATGCTTAAGGATTACATTTCCCAATCTACTTCGCATGTGCATTTTTCCTACAGAATTTCCAAACACAATCATCCCCCAGGTTAGAGGACAGAGGTGAGTATGGTGAAATGGCAGCCACATGGGTCTTCTGAAAGCACTGGCAGGGAAACAATTTGGTTATCCTGCAGCAGCTTTCGTGAAGCTCCTTCTGCAATGGTTCTCAATCTTGACTGTGCACAAACATCACCCATAGTTTTTTTGTTTTGTTTTTAATGCTATGTCTGGGTCCTGCTCCAGATCAATTAAATGCAGTCTCTAGGGGTGCTGACCAAGTCTCGGTACTTTTATAAAGCATTCCAGGTGATTCTGATGCGCAGCCAGGATTGGGAAACATCACTCTGATGTCCAGCTGGTTCCTAACTTCCTGGTTGCCAAGGCTAAGTCATGGTAGCAGCAGCAGCTCCTGATTCAGCAGCTTTCCTGAGTGTGGCCAAAACAGTGTGGTTCTTGAGTAGGAGGTGGTGGCCACAGATGCAGCAGTTTCTTGGCCAGCCAGCATGGCAGTGTGACTTGCGCAATTGTTATTTCTGGAGACTGAACCTAGAGCTGGCTTCTCTAGCCCTTCCAACAAGCCTGGAATCTGCTTAATATCCAATAATAAATCCCATTCTGCTAAAACTGACCAGAGAGTGTTCTGTTGTCCACTATTCAACCCTTACCAATATAGCTATCTAAAATTCAAGTCTGACCACATTACATGCCTGCTTTAAATATTTCACTGGTTCACTATAATTCTCAAATTAAATCTAAAATGCTATTAAGTGACTTACAAGGTCTTTTGTGATCTGATACCTGTCTTTATGGGAGGCATGTTAAAAATATGTATTAAATATATTTCAAAAATGCATACTTTTGTTGAGAAATTACAAATGTAAGAATTTATTGAAAGAAAAGTGTAGACATGTGAGGAAAACTGGGTATATAGGAATACACATCACTGCATTGTGCATTAGTATTGAAAAGCAAATAAACAAATTCTAAAGAACCCAAATACCCATCAGTAGGAGTATGGTAAGAAATGTTATGGTATAGGCCGGGCATGGTGGCTTATACCTGTAATCCTAGCAGTCTGGGAGCATGAGGCGGGAGAATCACTTGAGGTCAGGAGTTCGAGATCAGCCTGAGCAAGAGCCAGACCCTGTCTCTACTAAAAATAGAAAAAATTAGTCTGGTGTGGTGGTGCAGGCCTGTAGTCCCAGCTACTTGGGAGGCTGAGGCAGGAGGATTGCTTCAGTCCAGGAGTTTGAGGTTGCTGTGAGCTAGGCTGATGCCATGGCACTCTAGCCCAGGACACAGCAAGTCTCTATCTCAAAAAAGAAATAAAAGAAATGTTATGGTATAGTCATAGAGTGAAATACTTTCCATTAATTAAAAGAATTTTTAGGTGGTAGTCTTGTGAATGATTTCTATATCTTTTTTACATTTAACTCTCATTTCTAAATTTTTTTCAAAGAATATATGTCTATCAGAAAAAAAAAATGGAAACATTTTTACCTTAAGAGGAAGAATTTGATGTTTAGAGTGGACAGACCAAAACAAATAAGGAGTCCCCCTTAAAGAACAATGTTCTGATAAGACAGCCCCTTTCTGGGTGAGTTCAAGGACACAAGCTGCCTCCCACTGATAGCTTTTTTCATGCAAGTCACTTTGACCATTTCTGTGGCCTTTCTGGTGAAGAGGAGGTGAAAGAAAATATTATAAGGGGTTGGAGGAACTCAAATATCTTGTAAATGGTATCTATTTTCCCTGTCTACAAGATAAAAGTTAAAAAAAAAAAAACTCAACAAAGGAAAGAGATCAAAGCACACCTCAGGGAATTAGAAGAAATCTTCAATCTCTGCTATCTACTTTTGCTTCTGCTGCTGCTCCTTCGGCAGCATGAGTTATACCGGAAGGGAAAGTAATTTGGTATTGATTAATGCACACACCGATAAGAAATCATGGAAACATGTTTCCAGTACCTAGCATGGACCAGGAGCCTAGCAGAAGCTTTAGATAACAGACATCACTCTTATCTCAAAGGGTATCTCAACTGCTTCCTTCAATAACCCTATAGATGTGAATTTCTGCATCACCAGTTCTTAGGTGGGGAAATTGAGGCTCTGGAAAATTAAGTCTCTTGCTCAGGTCAGCACAACACATTAGAGGCTGGTCAAGTTTCTTAGCTATCTTTATATGTTCTGAAGTAAAAATTCACAGAAATAAGCCAGGTCTAATCCAGATCTGCAAGTGAGAGGGAGGACGAAGGAGAGGAAGAGGAAGGGCTGAGGGGACACAACAACAAAGGAGGTTTTCACAGGGGTGAGCAGCACGGACAGCATGGCAGCCCCACTATTGCTTCATTATAAAAGCTAATTTTAAGGGAAACACTTCTTTCAGAAACAAATTTGTGGTTAAGATAGAAGAGTGTCTCTGTGTGCACAGGCTCATTCATGCTGAGTGAGGAAGCCCAAAAACTCCTCCCTCAGTGCTGTGTGGTTGGTTCAAGGAAAAGCCATCCTGAACACTTAAGGGTCAGCAAGAGCCAGTGTGGTTTCATCTTCATCCTGCCAAAGAGTATGGTTAGCGTCCTATACTGCTGATTGTCAATTTAAAGGTTCAACTTACAGTAAATACCTACTTTTAAAATATAAGACTCTTGCAGAAGTAGATAAAAACTATAAGAGAAAGGAAATTCTCACCTCCACTTTCTTTCCCACTCTACCACCTGCATGTTTTCTGTACAGCTGACTTTCGGGAACATTGGTGCTCCTGACTTAGTGAGAATTTGTGCACAGGTACATCACATCTGTGGATGTTCATTACAACACTTTTGGTAATGATGAAAAAAATGTTAAATTCTCATCAATAGGAGTGTTCTTACATAAATTGTGGAAGGACCATAACTTGGAACAATATACAGCAAACTAAAAATATAATAAGAAGGTAGATGTAGAATAAGAATGTTAAAAAATAGGTGCCTACCATCCCTCCCTCTTTAGGGTCTTGGTGCCTGTCTGGGAGGGAAGCTCAGGTTTAGGTAGAGAGTCTAGGGAAAGCCTTTTCACTCGTTATACCCAAAATAATAACAATACAGTAAGTCCTCACTTAACATCATGGATAGGTTCTGGGAAATTGTGACTTTAAGTGAAACGACATAAATTAAACCAATTTTACCATAGGCTAATTGATATAAAAAAGAGTCAAGTTCCCAGGGCTGATTTCTCATCCCCAAAACATCAGCAAACTTTTAAATAAAGACCAAAATACCTCTACTATTAAGCAACTGTGAACTATACACACATTTTTAAAAGATTCATAAAAACAAGATAATTATTTGCCCAATTATTCCAGTTCAGGGTCTCATGGCCAGAGCCTATCCTGACACCTCAGGATGCAAGGTGGAAACCAGCCCTGGACAGGAGCCCATCCCATCGCGGGGAGCACACACACCCCCACACTCACCCAGACTGGGACAATTTGGACACACCGAATCACTCACTATGCACATCTTCGTGATGCCGGATGAAACCAGAGCACCCAAAGAAAATCCACACAGACATGGGAGGAACATGCCCACTCCACGCAGACAGTGGCCCCAGGCAGGAGTTGATTTTTCTTTCTCACCAACATTATAAGGAAACAGACGTTGAACAAAATGAGTTAGTTGAGGACCTGCTGCACTCTTCAACCCTGATCATTAATGGGAATTGCAAAAAGCAGAGTGAAATTGCACCTGAAAATATAAGAAGTAAATGACCTACATGGATTGAAGGAGGCCAACACAATAAAATCATGCCACTAAGACATTTATTTTTGCTGCTACCTCTGACTCCACCCAGGCATCCAGAATTTTCATGCTCTCCCTCCTTTCCTGCTATCAGCTCAAAGGCTGATCTGAAATCAATCATTTACAGTTTAGTGAGAATATGTTTCAGAGCCAAGGTAGACCTGGCGGAATTGCTCGGGGGCCTATTCCCAGAACTTACTGGGCTAGAGAAATGTATGTAGATAAAGTATTTCATATACTTGTGCAGTGGAATTGTTTGCTACTACTCCCACTGTTTTTAATATTTTCATTATAAATGTATGGCTTTCTGCTATAATGGGCCAAATGGGTTTTTGTGGACTAGTATGAAAGATAACAATTATTTTTTCATATTGTTCAATGAGAGGATGTGACCTAAATTTCAAAACCACTGACATTCATACTTTTAGAAAGCATCCTGTTTTGCAACTTTTAATTACATGGACGCTAAATCAGAAATTAAAGATATTTAAATAGCACAAATTGCTCTTGAAGAGACACATTTGCCTCTGGAGCAGGGATCTGAGTATCATTGCTGACAGTAATAGGAAACCACTGAGGTTATGAGCAAGAGTGACAAAATAAAATTGACACAGAAAAATCAATTTGTTAGTGGTGTGGAGAATGGACCAGAAAGGATAGAGGTGCGGGCAAGAGAATTAGAAAGCTGCTCCACATACACCACTAAACAGTGTACTTTACACATCTAACCTCACTCACTCATCACAACAGATATTTTGATATTCATTTGACAGATGAGAGAACTGAGGCTCACAAAAGATGAAATAGCTTTCTCAGGATCACATTGCTATTAAATATCAGTGCCAATTTGGGGGAAGAGAGTATACAGAATCAATTTGTGACATCCTGGGACTACGTGAGACCTTAGACCAATTACTATGATAATTCTCTCTCCAGACTAGTGCTTCCAACTTGGCTGATCACTGGAACCACGTGAAGGGCTGTTTCAAATACTGAGTTGAGCACGTCACACCAGAATTATTCTGAGATCGGTCCAGTTAGGAAATCTCTGCTGCAATACCGATGATCATCTAACCGTTCTATTGAAAAAGAAACTAAGTCCAAGTGATAATTAATTCCACATTAGACCTATTGAATTTGAGGTAACAGCAGGGCATCCGGGGGCTCAAATTCAGCTGCAGAGATGAGACTAGAGCTGAGAAGAAACGTCAGGACCAGAGGAATAAATTTTGGAATTATCAGCATGGAGGTGGTAGTTGGAGTCATGAAAGGTCTTCAAGGAAGAAAAGAAATAGAAGTTGAGGGCAACGTTAATAAATATCCCCAAAGGCGGAATGGGAAAAGGAAAATGAACAGGTAGACACAACTGAGCAGTGTTTAGACAGAAGCAGAATCAAGAGAACACAGTGCCACAGAAACCAAATGAATGGAATCCAATCTACAACCATCAAGGGTAATATGCGCTATGAAAAATTGTGATTTTAATAATTGGAAAGTTACTGAGGAATTCTTGGAATATTATCGGGGGTAGAAGGCAGATGATAGGAAGTTGATGTAGGCAGTGAGAAAAGGAAGGCAGCAGGTATGGACCTCAAAGAAGTTTGGCAATGAAAGAAAGGGGAAAAAATAGCGGCACCTGGATTAACAAGGTCAATGGAAAGTGTTGCTACTGTCATTGGAGTATTTGGCCAACATTAAGTGGGAAGGCATAATAATTTACTTTACCTACCAAACAATGTAGTCCAAACCCAGAAATGTACATCACTCTCAGGATTTGTGGACAGTTTTGCTCCATGTGATGCAGGAAAGTGCACACATTTGCAGGAAGGAAATCTTGGTACTGGTGCCCGGTATAAAAGATTGATTTCAGCTGTGAGGCCTGTCCAGCACAGCTGACCAGGGCTGCACAACTGGATGCTTCCCCTGGCACATGGGGATGTCTTGGAACAGAAGAGCTCGGGCTCTTTATGCTCCAGCAGCTAGGCTAGGACTTTGGCCTCATGTTGGGCCTGGGGCCAGCTTATCCAAGGGACTAGGGACACATGTAGGGTATCTTATGTCCCTCTCATGCAGCTAGAATGAGGGAAGATCTGTTTGTTTGTTATGATAATAGGGGTGAGAGAATCAGTCAGGGCAGGATTTTAGACTTCTGGATCATGTGCTGTGGTCTAGCCTATTAGAACTCTTCCTGGTGATGTCTGGGTCCCACGTCAAGTTAGCAATAGAATGTCACTTTTTTTCCCCCTTATTGTCATATTTCCCTAATCGAGAAATTTGACTTTGGCCTGGAGTAGGATTCAGATATTTCTGGGTCTCCCAGCCATCTGACCATCCCAAGCCCACCCCAACTTCCAAAGCCATGTTAGAACAGGGGAAAACAGCACACAATGTCTGGAGCAAGAAGGACAAAGCATGTCAAACTCCACGGAAAAAACAGGTTAAAAGCACAGAAAGACCATATGCCAGCACCAACCACCATCTCAGCGTTAGCTAACAGCTTCCTCTCCCATTTCACAGAGAAAAAAGAAGGTGTCACTTGGGAACTCCATCACTTCCCACTGCCTGCGTCCCATCTGCCCTCCTTCCTTGCTCCCCACCTCTTACACTGCAGGAGGATCCTGTGTTTTATTTCACATCAATCTTTGCATGTGCGTTTTGGATCCTATCCTTCTTGCTCCCCTCTCTTTCCTATATCTTCATCTTCCTCCTCTCTTTCCTGTATCTTCATCTTCTCCCTCTCACCTGGATCCTTTTCATCCTTAAAAATGCCCAAGGCTCTCTTTTAATTTTAAAAACCCTCCTAGACCCTCAATTACCATCTGTCTCTCACCTCCCTTTCACAGCTAGATTTCTCAGCAGAGAGGTCTGGTCTCATTGTCCCTGCATTACCACCAGCTTCTTTAATTCTAACCCTCTCCAGCTCACTCCCAGCCTATTACTCTGCTGAAGTGGTTGTTCTTGGTTCTTACTGTGGTCTCCCACACCTTGGGAACATTCAGTTGGCATTTTCAGTTTTCACCCTATTTGACCTCTTAGGAATCGCTCCTAATCGCTCTTTCATTCTAGAAGTTCTCTTTCCCTGGCTCAAGTAACAGGACCCACATTTTCCTGTGTTGTTTTGTTCTGTTTATTCCTCCTCAGTCTTCTTTCCTGACTCGTCCTGCTCTACTTGGCTGTTAATATTTGGCTACCGATAGCATCATTCACAGCCCTTTTCTCAGCCTGCTCTCTCTCCCCGAACCGTACCTTCGATGACCATCCATGTGTTAATGACTCCCAAGACGTATATTCACTCCAGTCCTCTCTTTTGTCTCTGGTCCCACGGACCTAACTTTCTCCTTTAAAAATCTCGCTTAGCATGAAGACTCTTCAAGCTCATCATGCTCCAAAAAGAACTCAAGATCTTTTCTCACTCTAAACCTGATTTTCTTACAGTGTTCCTTCCCTCAGTGAATGGAATTCACACAATCAAGAACTTTATGAGTAATCTTTATGCCTCCATATCCAATTCACCTATAAGCCCTGAGCTGTTACCTCCTGAATATCTGTGACATTTATCCATTTCTATTCATCCTTGAAGCCATCATCCCACTCCAAACTATAATTATCTTTCCCTCACATTGTTGTACTTAATCCCGAACTAGTCTCTCTACATCTATTCTTGACTCTTTCCAGTTGGTTCTCTACACTGCAACCAGCACGGTATTTTTAAAGTGATCTTGTCACCCTCTAATTTAAAATGCTTTAGTGCTTCCCATGGCTCTTAAGATCTTACAAGGCCCTGCGTGATGTAGCACCTGCTCACCTCTCAAACCTGGTCCTCATCTTACATACTCTCTCATTGTTGGTTGTTCAACACAGATTACACTGACCCTGCTCTCCTTCCTCCCTCTCTCTTCCTCTATGCTTTCGCTTGTATTTGTTCCTTTTCTGGAATCAATCTCTCCTTAATCTTGAGATCTTTGTCTCTCTCTCTCTCCCTCTCTCTGTCATACACACACACAAACACACGCACTTAGACGAACACACACACAAAAAATTTCTTTTTGTTGACTCAAAAACACTCTTCCTAAATACTCATATAAATAAATTCTTACTGGAAACTTTCATAACCAGCCCCTCCCTCAATATGGTATGAGATATAATGGGATACCCCCCCATTATCTATTATAGCACAATGTGCCTTTCCTTTACAGTTTTATCACAGTAGGTGATTATACATTCATTTAAGATTATAGAACTGTTTTCCTCCCTGGCTATGCTGAAAGCTCCCTAAAGTAATATTCTTAATATTAAACAGGGTTTGGCCCTTGGTAACAACAAATATTTATTGAATTTGAGTTATTAAGTTTGACCAAGAGGTCATAGACAAGATTCAGCTTAAAGTTCCAAAACTCCAAGTTCAGGACCACGTTGGGTTCAAACTAGAGGAGAGGTGGTCCTGGGGTTCTCTGTGTCTCACGTTTAATGCTTCATGGATGAGTAGGTGGGTCAGGCTGCCTCAAAGAAAGGGAGCAAGGCAGGTAGTGTCACCATCTCAAAGGACTGTTGTAAAACTTAAATAAAGCTATGCATGTGAAAATGTTTTATAAGCTGGAAAATCTGTTGTTCATAGATTTGGTTTAAGCCTATGTAATCTGATATAAGATTAATGAGGACAGGGAAAGTCTTTTATTCACAACTCTAACCCCAGTGCCCAGAACTGTGCCTGACACATAGACGATGCTCACTATTTGCTTGTCAGTGAATAAATAGACATCCCTTTTATTAAAATAAGTTCAGTTAACAGAAGAATTTCTTGTCCACAATTGTTGAATGATTAAATCCTATTCTTTGAAGTGGCAGGCTGTCCTTAGAGGAGTTTAAGCTAAAGATTCTGAAAAATAAGAGTTTCATATATGAAATGGTTTTTAAAAATCAAGGTGATGGAACATGCAAAATCATCTTTTAAAGATGATTTCAAGTTCTATTTCCCTAGTTAAGTGCTATTAATCTTTGAAAATCAACTCAAGCATCATCTCCACCAGAAAGCTTGTCTTGACTCCCCAGTCTGAGTTCAGCATTCACTCACACACACACACACGCACACACACACACATACACACCCCTGAACTTCTGTAGCACCGTGGGAATACCTCCTTCATAGCACTCCCACTGTTTTGAAATTCACTGAAATCATTCCCACCAGTTCCTAAGTTCCTTTAGGACAGTAGCATTGTCTTATTCTCCTAATGATTACTAATTCCTAACATAGTATCTGGCACTTAGTAGATGCTAAATAAGTTTTTGTCAAAATGAACTGAATCCTTGAAGAATTTCATAGATGGTATCAATTTTATAACCTGATTCACTCATGCATTAGCTTTCAGCCAGTTTTTCAGCTAATCCCTGTTCATACCTGGAAGGAATGATAACATATCCTTTCATAAAGACTTTCTGGACCACTTTCAAGGTAGCAAATGTCATTTTAAAAGAATTCTGATCAATGCTAGTTTAAATTAGATATCAGAAAATCCAATGCATATATAAGTGTTTGCTGTATTTATATAAAGCTAAACTTAACAGTTTCTTCCATTTCCTTTCTTTCGTTTGACGTGACATTTTCACTGATATTCCTGAACTGCTGGTTAGAGCAAATGCATTTCTATTAGAGCCAAAATTCTCCCCTGGGATTCTGCCAACAGGTGCTGCAGCTTCTTCATCCTATGTACACTTCCCTTTCGCTTTTTATATTACTAGAACAAAAGAATTTACTATGATTGCTGAAAAGGCCAGAGCTATTTAAATAAATGAGGTGCTTATGGATTACACACAGAATGAAACTTTGAGGACAAACCATTCCCCAGCATCGCATAATGTCTGGGCAATAGACAGTATGCTAGTGTTTTCTTTCGTTCACCTTCACTCAGCTCTGAAATTTTGAAAACAAAAAATTCCAGGACAACATTTTTATATTCACAACTCTCAGTATTCCAAAAACAGAGGAAAAAAATCCCGCTCTAAGAAAATATAGCTTAATTTTCCCCTTCCAAAATTATATGCCGGGATGAGTCCATATATTCCAGATAACTTTCTTCAGTAAATGTATAATTCGTGTTACCCATCTGTGCAAGTACCATGTATCTTTAAAGCACCACCATTCACAGAAAACTGTCTTTAAAGAAACAATGGGAAAAGTATACAAATGTTTTATTCATTTATCTGAGTAGGGACCTCCCCAGAAGAAGAAAATGTACTGCAATATCTTCAAGGTACGTGTTTGTCGTGGGGGAAGAAAGGTGAGGGTGCAGGAGGAGTCGTTTTTCTGTAGTATTAACTGTTCTATTTCCAAAAATATTTACAATTCTTAAATTTAAAAAAAAAATTTCATTTGCCAGGTACTAATCTTGAACTCCACTGATACTGCTTCGTTTTTCTTTTCCCGAGAATTTTGAATTATATGTTGCCGCACACACACACGAAATCTGCATTCTTATTTCAACATGTAGTTCTGCAAAAACTCTTTAAAAGCTCACTTTATTTCCCTTACTTTATTTCCCAAATCTCTTGCCCCAGCAGAACTAACATTCTTACCGTTCTATTTTGGATTAATAAACTGGAAAAAAAAAATCCCAACTATTACTGCTCTTCAGCAGCCCCTGCTGGTAAAAGACACTGTCTAATTTATCCGTCCTTTCTCAGCTGTGCTTGTCAAGCCTTACTCCCCAAAGAGTCAGGCCACAGTCTAGCCACAGGTGACCTCCAGGTCCAGCAGATCCTGGAACAGGGCTGCCTACCATCTGCAGGGTAGCAATTGTTTCTTGTTTTCAGTGTGGAAAGAGAATGGCAGAAGAATGCATAATTTTTATGCGTCTTTATTTTCCTTGTTTCTAGAACACACAAGAAAAAAAAAGATTTGAAACTGTGACTCCAATGGTAAAAGGAAATTAATGCAGCCAAGCAGACCACCTGAAAATCTTCAGTTGAAGCGTAAGTTGGGACATGATGTCGAAGAGGCATTCTCTTCACAGAGGAGGCATATTAAATTATGCTAGTGCTGACTGCTCTTCCAAGGACTGTTGATAGATGCTCAGGAGAGGAAATTCTTCCTTTCTGGTTGACCTTAAAAGCTGTCTTACTCCAGGCCTTAAATGTTTAAATGTGAACATAAAACATTTTTTCATTGATCCCATAAAAAAAAATTTTTCAACCTGTTCTCTTCAGTTTTTGTGTATCATCTGCCCATGCATGTATAAAGATATGTGTATAGAGAGAGAGATAGATGTAGAGATATATTAATTCTCAGCTAAAGAATAAATACATTTATCATTCAGAATGACAGAATCAGAGTGGAAAACACCCAGGTGATTGCAATTTGTTTTGCCATGCACCCATGAAAACTCCCTGTAGTGGAAAGAAAATAGAGCAGGTAGGTTATGATAATGGAATATATCTATTTTTCTCACATTTATCATTATACTTAAGCCAATCTTCCCAAACAGTGTGAAATGTATACATTTGTAATAGGGATACAGTTCCCCCCAGGACTGAGTTGAATGGGAAAAAAAACAGCAGAACTGATCTGCATGAACCCGAATCGCGTAATGGGGAAAACAAGACTTTGATTGGTAGAAATAAAAGAGGCAAGAACAATGGAAGACAGGAAACAGGACACAGAAGACAAACTGATTTAAGGATTTGGAGTACGTGTCTATTTTGGTATCAGGAAATCTATCTTTAAAAGGAAGGGCGAATATGCTTAAAACAATGGAAGACGCATTATTTTCTGTACACAATCTCAACAGAAAAAAATGTCCCTTCAAAAGAGTAACCTCAAGGTTACTTCTAATTCATTTTTGATGAATATCATAATTTTATTTAATAGCAAATAACACCATCAATGTGTCAGTTACCAAGAGATTATTAACTGTGCCAGATATTCCATGTAGATTAGGTTGCAATTTTTTTAAATTTTTATTTATTTACTTTTTTAATTTCATACTACAGGAGTACAAATGTTCTGGTTACATGGATTCCTTTGGTACTGCTTGAGTCAGATAGTGTACATTGTACCCGTTAGGTATGATTTCATCCATCACCTCTTGCCCCCTCCCACCAATATGATTTCCATTGAGTTTTACTTCCATTTGTGCACGAGTGCTGTTCCATTAGTTCCAATTTAATAGTGAGTACATGAGGTGTTTGTTTTTCCATTGTTTAGATATTTCACTTAGGAGGATGGTCTCGAGTTCCATCTAGATTGTTGCAAAAGGTATTAATTCATTTTTTATGGCTGAATAGTACTCCATGGTGTACATATGCCACATTTTATTAATCCACTCATGAATTGATGGGCACTTGGGTTGATTCCACATCTTTGCAATTGTGAATTGTGTGCAATAATTCGAGTGCAGATGTCTTTTTGATAAAATGGCTTTTTTTCCTTTGAATAAATTAAAAACCTTCTGCATACCCAAGGAAACAATCAACAGAGCAAATAGATAACCAACAGAATGGGAGAAAATATTTGCATGCTATACATACAAAAAGCAGCAGTCCCAACCTTTATGGCACCAGGGACTGGTTTCATGGAAGACAGTTTTTCGATGGACGGGGGCTGGGAGGAAGGCAGAGCCCAGGCCGTGATGTGAGTGATGGGGAACGGCTGTAAATACAGATGAAGGTTTGCTTGCTCTTACACCACTCATTTCCTGCTGTGCTGTGTGCCACAACCACCACCACCACCACCCTGCCCCTGGTTCCTAAGTTTCACTGAAAACAATTTTTCTGCAGATGAGGTTGAGGGGGCACGGGCAGTGGAGCTCTGCGTCCCAGTCCCTAACAGGCCACAGACCAGCACTAGTCCGTGGCCCTGGGGTTTGGGGACCACAGCAATAAAGCGCTAATAACCAGAATCTACAAAGAATTCAAGAAAATCAGCAAGAAAAAAATTAACCAACCCCATTAAAAAGTGGGCAAAAGACATGAACAGAAGCGTTTCAAAAGAAGACAGACTAATAGCCAATAAACACATGAAAAAATGTTCAATGTCACTGATCATCAGAAAATGCCAATCAATATCACAATGAGATACTACCTAACCCCAGTGAGAATGTCTTTTGTCAAAAAATCCCAAAACAATAGATGCTGGTGTGGATGCAGAGAGATAGGAACATTCGTACACTGTCGGTGGGACTGCAAACTAGTACAACTTCTATGGAAAACAGCATGGAGATTCCTCAAAGAACTAAAAATAGACTTACCATAGGTTGCAATTTTTGCAACCTTCTCACTTAGTGACATCACACAATGGGCAGGCCAGGGCATCAGAAGCCACCAAAGCATGGTTAGTGAGAGTAGAGCCTGTTTTAATGAAATAGAATCATCCAATGTTTTTTTTTTTTTTTTCCTATTTGAAAACCAAATTTCATCTCAAAGAGACATCTTGATATAACAAAGCAACACAATCCAGGCTAATATATAGTAGCTTCTTTGGCAAAGCTGCCAAATGGTTGTACCTTTTAAAGAAAACAAAGACAAAGAAACCAAACCAAAACACTGAATATTCCCTCAACACAAAAGATAAACTTTCAAGTTGTGACAAGGGATTTTGACATACAGCAAATTCTGACTTAAAGTATCAGAGTATAGATGAGAAACTGTTAAGTCATCTGACCTTCATCTGTACTCTAGCTGGCAGACACTCACAAAAATACTACCCAAGAAATATCACTTCCATAAAGCAATGCAAAAAAGTCACTAATGTATTATCATATCCGGCAAGGGGAATGCTCTAGAATGTATTCATTGTTAATGAATTAACAATAGTAGAAGCATATGTATATGCTTTTGTGCAAAAAAAAAGAAAGGAAGGAAAGTTTCATTATGCCAATGGGTATATGTTCTTTTGACAACCATCTTGGCAGCGATTATAAAAGCAGAATCTTGGGGGGAAATGTCATGAGGGCCCAGCTTATTAAATTTTGTAAATCATAAGGCTTGTCTGCAAATGCGGAGCACTGCAGCTGATTTAGTCATTGGCCTAGAAACTCTGCTGTTAGGGCCATTAAACAGGTCCAGAGTTTAAGTTGCACTGTAAATTATACTCAAAAGAAACAGACAGAGACTTTTGCCTCATGTTTTCTGTCTGTGAAGTGCAGACTGCCTGCACCGTGGCAACCCTGTGAGATGGTGTCGGATTTTTACGATGATGCATCAAACCAGTGCACCTTGACTGAGCCCACCTGAGACTACTGTGGAGTTCTCCTGTGAATTTCAATATCAAAAATGGAGAACCAAATTAAATGAGGCTTTTTCTATTTGAAAAATCTTCACAGCTGGAATAGATACAACCAATATTCTTTTTAGGTTATGCCAGCTTTTACAGTCACTTTCAACAAATAGCTATCATTAGAAATAGCAAGGACAATGCAGTTGATCGTTTAAAAATGAAGGGTTGTCGTGTTGGTTTTTTTTTTTTCTTAAAAGGAATAATGAATTGCCTATAGCTACTATGACTGAAACACCCCTTTAGAGGCCACAAATAAATGAGGCCATAAAGAAAGCAAAGTCATATGTCAAAGAAACCTGATCCAATTAATCATTCTTTGTAGTAATTCTGTCATGAAACTTTCTAACGTTTGGTTTCTATTGAGATGTAAACTGCTAGCTGATAATTTGGTACCTACTCATTTATTTAATGTGATATTAGTTTTTTTATTTTTTTATTTTTTTTTATTTCGGTATCTAACATGGGTGCAAATGTTTAGATTACATGTTGCCTTTGCCCCACCCGAGTCAGAGCTTCAAGCGTGTACATCCCCGAGATGGTGCACACCACACCCATTAGGTGTGAATATACCCATTCCCTCTACCCCCTCCCACCTGCCCGACACCCAATGAATGTTATTACTGTACGTGCACATAAGTGTTGATCAGTTAATACCAATTTGATGGTGAGTACATGTGGTGATTGTTAAAGGTTTTTTTCACACAAGACTGAGTTTAGGAGGTTTCTAATGGCAAAGTTATAAATAGCCAACTATTTCATTAAAAAATGGGAAATGAATTATTTTCTAAAATATAGAAACTGAAAGAAAATAATTTGAACAGAACATTATTATGTTTACATTTTGAAATAAGTGTTGCATTCTGTAATTGCTGTATAGTTATAACATTTAACTGGCTGCAAATAAATACACAAATTGCCCCATTACACTCATATAATCTGGGGGTATGTTTTTAAATCATCATAAAAAGAAAATTCTTCTATTCAAGATCACTTCTAGGACACAACCATAAATACAGTAGACATTCAATAAATATTGGTTGATGATAAGCACAATTCTGCCCATTCTGTGAACTTTGTCATCATAAAATTCTCACTTAGTTTTCCATGGTAAATTAACCTAAACCAATAGCCACTGATAATTTCTATCTCTTTAGGGCAAAAGCAATTCATGACAATCATTTATTAAGCTCTTCCTACTGTCCCCCAAGATCTTGTGTACCCGGTACTCCACAACATAGACTGCTAAAATTGATTAATTTTTTTTCCCCACTTGGAAATTTTTTATGTTAAGACACAAGAATCTAGTTTGGAAGATATGATTAAAATGTGGTTTGATATCAATAGAAGAAAGAAAGGGCGGAAATCAATACTGTGAGGGCTAATAAAGACAAATGTTCTGTGATTCGCCAGGGAAGAAATAATGGATGAAAAATTGAATATGATTCAGCAGTGTAACACTGTCACCAAAAGGCAAATGTTATATTGGATTGCATTAATAGACATATCATGTAAAACAAGCAAGGTAATTTTTCAACAGCAGCATTTCTCAAGACTGTTGGTTAGGCCAAAACTGGCAAAGTGCCTGTACTTTGAGCCACAATCATTGCACAGAAAGTTGTATAGAATTCAAAGGAGAATGAAAAACAAACACAAAGAAAAATAAATAAAGATAGATAGATTATTGGTAGATAGACAAAAGAAACTATCAAACACAAGATCTGGAGAACCAGACTTGCATTCAGAGATAAGAGAAGTCAGTTCTATGTTCGGTCAAAAGCAAATCCAACTAAAGGAAGACATAATTACTGCAAAACCAGATGCATAAAGGGAACAAGGTTTAAAAGGAAGGTAAGAACCCACAATTTTTATCATGCAATGATAGAACCAACAATAAAGGGATTCTAGTTATTTCTGATAATGGTTTACATTAAAGAGAAAGAAAAATCTCTAGCACATAAAAAGTCAATGGTATGTCTGGGATCTTAAGCATCGGATATACTCAAAGGAATCAGTATACTCAGCCTTTCAAAAGTGATTTGGATTAATGAATACATGGCTTAAGACACCTTCAAATATTTATAGTTATTTCCTGGTCTGTACAACATGACATCTACACAGATTACTAAAAGAACAAAATTGGAAAAAATGTCTGGAAAAATTCAGCTTCAAGTTACAAACTCCAAGGGTCACAGAATCCCCACTTTGTCAAAAATAAATTATTTTAGGCTGGAAAGGTAGGAAAAATATTAGCTAGTTTTACTGAGAACTTACTATATACCAGGCAATGTCCTGCATTTTTTACCTGTAAAATCCCATTTAGTTCTCAAACCCTCTTAAGAGCTGTATACTAGTACTATCTCCGTTTTACAAATCAGAGACTGAGGTATAGAAATGGTAAGTAATTTTGCCCACGAGTTCCCAAAATCAGGATATGGAACTCTAGCAGGCTAGCTGCAGGGTCTAGTAGGTATCCTGCCTCTCAGTTACCTAGGAATATACCACAGAGTCTAAAGGAAGTAGGTAGGATGGGCTAGGATGACAGTTTATGTATCAGTAGGTAATGGTAGTTGATGAGTAAAGAAATAACGTTATGAGGCAGAAGGAGAAAATTAGAATAGGCATAAGGAAAATTTTATGCTCAATGAATGGCATTAATATTAGAGCACATATAGTGAAAAGCTAAGGAGTGTTCTCTCTGGAAACGTTCTAAAATTCCAAACAGTTTAGATTTTCATCTTGCTGTGATGATTTTGTGAAACTTTTTCTGAATGTAGAGTATTAAATTAAGTTCTCCAAACTCTTTTACAGCATATGATTTACATAAATCACAGCATTGCTTTGGAAACATCACACTAGGAGATTTCAAAGGGAATATTTAATTTCTGTCTAATATAGATTAATTTAATATTTAATTTCTGTCTGATATAGATTAATCTCATTAATAGGGGCAGCTGGATACAAAAATCACATTCTCAAATTTTGCATCTCTTGGGCCCCATAGAAAAAACAGGCAGTTAGAAATGGGAATTGGAAAGCAATCCAGAACATGGTCATGATTATGACAATTACCTAAATTGTATCACTTACGGTATAAGCACTCTCAATTCAGAAGCATTATTCAAAGATGCATTCATGATATAAGAAAGAATATCTAGCTGTAAAACAGGTATTGCATTCATATTGCTTCTTATAAAAATACAATGATTATAGCTAATTTCCTCTTACCCTTATAGCTTCCAGATATCTCGATGCTTTGGTATTCTGTTTCTCTTCTTTTTTCCCCTTACTTGAACTGTTCTCATTGAAAGCATATTTTATGTCTGGCCAAAATAATGGGAATAAATGACAAAACCATGATCTTAGAGTTAATATGGGACTTTGTCCTTCAATTCTCATCTCTGTTACCACTTTCAACATGTCCGCAATAGCACAAGTGCTACTGGGGATCTTCCCCCACCTGCTCTATTATTCTGTTCTTCCCCACTATCTAGGGACCATTAAGGACATTTGAAATAACATTGTATTTTTTCCATAATGAGTTCATTTATTTGTCCCTTGTGCATAAAATTGCATAGAGAAATAGCCACCTCCTGTCTGTTTAAGGCATTCTTTCATTAAAAGCCTATGTTGGAGATGAAAACTTTTGTCCAATACAATTTTTAATCCTCACATATAATACTGGTAAATTTATGAATTTAACACTAGAGTGAAAAAACAAAGTATTTTTGTTCTGTATCCTAGATTCTGAGCTTTCTCAAAATAAAAAGAAACAAAAACAAAACCAGTAGCACTGTTTACATTAAATACTGCTTTTTTCATTGCTCTTTATTAAATATTCATTAATGATAAAACATTGTTCAAACCTAGGCAGATTTAGAACAGATAGACTTGGTTCAAATAATGGTTCTGCCACTTACTAGCCATAGAAATTGGCAACTTAACTCTGCACCTGTTTCTGCATGTTTAATGGGAATAATTTTATTTCTGATGCCAGCATGACTATGAAAGTTAGAAGTCAAATCAAATTACTGTAGTATATTGCACAAAACAGGTACCCAATGAATGACAGCTCTTAAGATTATGCTTGTATTTTAATGAAATGCTAAAGGTCATTAGAAAGCCAAAGAAGATACCAAAGGAAAGCAGCAGATTCTTGCACAGAAAACCTGACAGTTGGGATTGGAAGGGTCTCTGCCAATCTTCCATTCCTGCTGAGCTTTTTTGTACCTCCAGGACTTGTACAGTGATGGGGGGTTTCAAGAAGATAGGGTCACAAAACTCCCATTCCTTTTATCATAGAATATCAGAATTCATTTGTTTTGTGCACTGGGCTTTCAAATGAAATTTTGTTTGACAAAAAATTTCTTTTAGTAGAATAACCTTGGAAGCTATATGAGATGTCCATGTGAGATTTTTTTTTTATTCCTAAGAGTTGAGATATTAAATGTTTTTAAGTATATAATAAAAATGCACAATTTTATTAAGTTCAAAGGTATCTAATATTGGAAGGAAAAATATTCTGCATACATTATGAGTCAAAGAGATGCAAAATCCAATCCATAGGTATAACCACCTGGAAGTTGATTATAGAGTAATCTGAATTGTGGACTATATGATTGTTTGTGGCTTTAAGTTATATAAAATCCTTGTCACATACAATGTATAGGAGTCAATAGGAGTCCACATCACAGACAAAGAGGTAGTTGCTTCTTGACCAGAACCACTGATCATTAATAACTTCAGCACACTGCAAAGGCAACCACAACCAAAAGCATCGCTTGAGAAAGCCACCATGAAAGTATTTGAGGCAACAAAATTGCACCTCCTGCAGGAAATATTGCTCGAATCATGCAGACACAGAATTAAATGTAAGATATTTAAGACAATTATTTATTCATTCTTTCATTCAACAAGTATTTATTAAGTCTGTACTAGGTGCCAAGTACTGTTTTGGGAACTGTGGATACATCAATAAGCAAAACAGGAAAAGTCTCTCCCTTCGTAGACCTCGCCTTCTGGTCAGAGAATAAATACAATAAACATAATAGAAAAGCATAGCTGGTGGTGCCATTGCCCTGTTTACATTTCCTCCACACGCACTGGTTGAAGGATATTGACTGAGAACAGCTGCAACTCTCTGTCCAAGTGCCTGAAGCACACTCTGCCCATACTCAAGGGAGGCAGAAATGACAGCGTGGAAGTCCTGAAAACAGCACTCGACCAAGCACAGAAGGGGTTCTCGCAGACACGTACCCCATATTCCTCACTTCTTAGTGGAAAGCGATTGAGCCTCAGGTGTCCACAGAGATAAGGGGCTTAACCATCTATCTCTGCCTAACTTGTTACCCCACTCCCGTTTTTCTTGTAGTCGCCTCTCAATAAACTACTTGCATTCAAATTTTATCTCAAGATCTGCTTCTTTGGAGAATTTGTCTACTTTTAGACAAGCAAATTATATAGTATATGAAAAGGTGATACATGCTCTAGAAAAATATTGAGTTCATTAAGTGGGATCTGGATGTGAGCAGACTTGGAGGGGATAAGAGGGTAAACTGTGGGATAACAGAGAGAAAGCCAATGCAAAGGCCCTGAAGCAGTACACCTGGTACGCTCAGGCCTTGGGACACCGTTGTGACTGTGATGGAGAGCGTACGCTGTGCTGGGGAAAATGGGATACAAGAAGCAACAGATAGTGGTAGGGTTAAAGATTTTGTAAGATCTTATAAGGACTATGGGTTTTAGCTCAAATGATATAGTGACATGGAAGCGTTTGAGCAGAGGAGTGACATTACTTGACTTATGTTTTAAAAGCACTTTTTTGTTACTCTGTTGAGAAAAAAACTAAGGGATGTCAAAGGCAGATAGAGGGAGATCATTTGGAACTCTATTACAAAAATGCAAGTAAGAGTCAATCAAGGCATTAAGAAAGGAATATTAATTGTTTTAAAACTCTAGTGGAAACATTCAGTACAAAAAAAGTAATAGATGACATAAAGAACAAATGGATGGGATGAATAGCAGAATGGATGCCATTGAAGAATGGCTTGAGTTTGAAGATTAGTTTGAGAAACACTCCCAAAAATAGCAAGAAAGGACAAAATTCTGGCTCATGAAATCAATTTGGTAAGTTTTGACCAGCATTGAGAAAGAATAGAATAGAAGAGAACAGAACAGGATAGACTAGAATACAATAGAATAGAGTAGAAAATATCATCGCATGGCACATAATAATGCTAAGAATTGTTTATAAAACCTTTATTTACTTCAGTTATTTTTATTTTTATATTTTTATGTGTGTACACGTATATTGAGTTGCTATGTAAAATAAATCCCTTAGTGTGGGTCACAATAAAAAAATTTTAAAGCTAAAAAAAGAATCTATCAAGGGCTGAAGTATGAATAAATAAATTGTATAGTATTTAAATACAATGAAATTACTCAGCCACATAAAGGAATGAAATACTGATACATGTTACAATGTGAATGAATCCTGAAAATATGCTAAGTGAAAAAAGACAGACACAAAAGGTCATATATTGTATGATTTCATTCATATGTAATATTCAGAGTAAGTAAAGCCATAGAGACAGAAAGCAGATCAGTGGCTTCCAGGATTAGGGGAAGGAGGAGTTGAGGAGTAACTGCTTCATGAGTATGGGGTTTTATTTTGGAATAATAAAAATATTTTGGAACTATATAGAAATGGTGTTTATACAACATTGTAAATAAATATTCTAAATGTCACTGAATTATTTAATGTAATTAATTTATGTTACATGAATTTCAACTCCATTTTTTAAAAATATAAAAAAATCCATACAAAAAATGAGAGTACCTTGGATCAGAGGGTTAGTAATAGAGGTGATGAGAGTGGCAAGATTCTGGACATATTTTATAGGTAGAGTCAACAGGATTTCAGGACTGGGTGCCAGTGTGAAAACCAAAGATGACTCCAAATTTGGGGGCTTGAGCAACTGTAAGAAAGAAGTTGCCATTTACAGATATTTACAGAAAAATTGCAGTTGGAGCATGTTTGGGGTAGAAGATGAAGAGGTCAGTTCTGGATACGTTAAGCAGGAGATACGTATTAAGCAGTGTCTTGGTTCTAGCTTCTATAAAAAATGCTATAACCTGGGTAGCTTATAAACAACAGAAATTTACTTCTCATAGTTCTAGAAGCTGGGAATTCCAACATCAAGCACTGGCATATTGGAATCTGGTGAGGGCCACTTCCTGTTTCATAGATGTCACCTTCCTGCTGTGTCCTCAAGTGGTGGAGGAGCGAGGCCTCTTTTATAAGGGCAGTGATCCCATTCATGAGGGATTCACCCACATGACCTAATCACCTCCCAAAAGGCCTCACCTCCTAATACCATCACCTTGGGGTTAAGATTTCAACATACAAATTTTGAGAAAACACAAACATTTAGACCATGGCAAACAGGCAAATGGAGTTTGAGATGTCTGGTATTAAGGGAAAAGATCTGAGCTAGAATCACACTCATTGGGTTATTATTTTTGTATCAAAGAATCAGTGAATATTTTAAATATTATTGCATGCAAAAGAATCAGCTTATTAAAGTAATACAACGGCTTTGCAATTCTGAATTAAACTGTGTAACCAGAATTTAAATATATCTGTGATTTTAAGTAGATATTTTGGCCTTCATATATCAGATTATGTTTAAAAAAACTTAAAGTTTTCCCACATTTATGATTTTAATTTATTAGATTCATAAGATGTTTAAATGCTTGAGATTTGTCAATCATATCAATGATGTAGTTGAAAAGAAAATGTTAAATCTATTAATGAAATTAAACTGATTTAAAGGTGTATACACATGCAAACAGTCCCAAATGCTATTCAAAGCCTCTTAAAAGTTACTGCAGATTTGTAAACAGAATAGTAAATTTTGTAAAATAAACCTAAAAGCTGAAGTAAGAATTAGGTTTTTAAATTTCTAACCTTAATTGAATATTATTCTTTAAAAGCAAATTAACTCCCAAATTGTCTCTTCTACACACAAAACTGCTCCCTATAGCATCGACAGACTCATATTTAACAGCTTGCTCTGATAAAAAATGAGGGGTTGAATGTCTACTGTCTAGCCAAGCATAATTTCTGAAGACCAGAGAAATTAAATGTACTACTTAAAGTTTCAAAGCCAAGATTTTCAGATATTTCCTGTATTATTTATGCCTGTGAGGAGCTATAGTTTAATTTTGACTTTTTTGGAAGTTTTGGCATCTATGATGCATGTCAAGATATTTGGGAAAATATTTGGAGGCCCATCTTGCTAAGGTACTTGATACCTTTTATTGTTATTGTTGTCTGAACTATTTAACACCACACATATGTGATTCGATACAAGGTACCTTGTATGACATGGTATTTATGTCCATTAGGGGAGAACAGAGTTGTCCAATATGTCCCAATACGTCACAGCAAGTAGACACAATCAGAGGAAAAAAGGAAGCATTCACTACAACAGGCTACTTTCATTTTTATCCAGTTCATTATCATATCTGGATAGAAACCACAGCAACAGCAGCAGTTTACAATATTAAGAAGAATTTGGGGAAACATAAAACTGTGCTGATTAACATTTTTAAAAATATTGTGTATAAGCAATACTGAGCTCTATTGGATTGTAGCTATTTCTAAGTTTATAACCAATTGTTAATATTGCAAGTGGGGTTTCGTTGCATTTATTCATTTAAGGGCTTATTTAATGGTTTGAGGCATCTGAAATTTTTGGTTGCTCCCATAAGTAGAATTAATTTAGGTTGATTTGATAACTGATTATTTATGAGGCTGGCTGGGGGACGAATACGGTGGAATAGTGATATTAAAGCTGAAAATCAGTTGGAGTAGCTGAAGTTTCCAGCCATGTTTTCCCTATTAGTTTAATTCGCTGGGAAGTTCCTCATGCCCTTCTGAATTTTTAACACTTAGGGACTGATCACAGGGGGGAAAAAATGACCATTATGAGTTACTTAAACACAGAAGGATACACCATGAGATTTTTGTAGAATTTAAGAATATGCAATCTATTAACGAAAGTCATTCCTGTTTGTCACTTCTTGTGTAACCCTTTTGACCTTATCATTGACTATTATTTTATTTCCAAATATTTAACTCTAAATATAAATGTTTTTTTATCCTACTAAAAATTCTTGTGGATTTTACAAATTAATCTTTGTCATAAGTTGGGAAAATATAAGAATGTTTACTAAAAAATTCATAAATTTATCACCCAGAGTAAAGATTTTGGAGGAATTTTTTCCATGTTTTTCTGTGTATATATAAAAAGAGTTTTAAAAACAGGTTTGGGATTGTATGTTTAATCTAGTTTAATCTTTGTGGTAAGAATATTTAACATGAGAGCTACGCTCTTAACAAACGTTTAAGTATACAGCACAGTGTTGTTAAGCATAGTCATGACATCATATAGCAGATCTCCAGAATCTGTCTTGCACAACTGGAACTTCACACATCTCCAGAATCTGTCTTGCACAACTGGAACTTCACACTTGTTGAATAGCAAGTCCATTACCTCCTTCCCCCACCATTCTACTCTGCTTCTATGAGTTCGACTATTTTAGATAACTCATGATTCATATTTAGTATTCTTTCCTCCCCAGCTAACTTTATTTTGGTACACATTTTCCCGAATCTGTAAATATTCATGGAAAATAGTTTTTGATGGCAATATAATATTTCATTGTATAAATATATCCTGATTTATTTAACCATTTTCTATGGTTAAGTACTTAAATTTTGATTATTATCACATAACTATATAATTAATGCCTAAAAACATATTTGTGCCAACAGATAAAAATTGACTTAAAAATGTGTATTACAGGGAAATTCTTAAAGAGTTAAAAATACTATTCCTTTCTTTTCCTTTTCTTTTTTTTTCTTTTGAGACAAAGTCTCACTCTGTTGCCTAGCGTGGGGTTTGGTGGCCTCATAGCAGCTCACAACCTCAAACTCTTGTGCTCATGTGATCCTCCTGCCTCAGCCTCCTAAGTAGCTGGGACCATAGATGCTTGGCACCATGTCTGGCTAATTTTTCCTGTTTTTTATAGAGATGAGGTCTCACTCTTGCTCAGGCTGGTCTCAAATTCCTGGCCTCAAGCGATCCTCCTGCCTCGGCCTCCCAGAGTGCTAGGATTACAGGTGTGAGCCACCACACCCAGCTCATTTCTTATTTTTTAAAAAACTTTTTTTTACTCTTTTTCCAGGGGTTCCATTGTCAGAAAACTTTTTCTTACTTAAAAAAAAAAAAAAAATCTTTCCTAGTCTCTTTCTCCTTAGAGATACAAACTTTGATTATATATTTCAGTATTTTATGGGTATTCTTTGATTTCTTTCTTTCTAGTAATTGAATAGGCAGTCAATTAGCTTAATTCCATTGAGTCTAATGAGTCTCCCTTGTTTGTATGCCAAATTTCCATTTTTATCTCAACTATTTTTATCGGAGAGATTTATTTCTTATTACTCAAATCAACATTTTCCTTCTTCCATTTTCTAACATATTTTTTGGGGAATAATGGGGACAAAATCCAATAAAATATTCAAATTGCAAAAACACTGATGTTATCACAAACTTGTCATCATCATCAAAGCTGAAATCTTAGCTGGCATATTATCCGCTTATACTAGTAGCAGAAATCAACCCAGCTAAACAGCTCCAAGCAAAAGATAATAATAATTTATTGGAAGAACATGGAGGTGTTCACAGGACCAAAAAGAAGTCAGGATGGGAACAGACAGCAGGCAGCTCCTGTCTCAGTAACAGGAAGCACTGCAAGTCTCACCCTGGCATTGCTATAATAAGACTGAATAAAATCTGTGTCTGCATCATCCTGTTTAAGGTTCAGTTTTCCCAGGAGAAAATGTCCAGTTGGTCAAGATGCCCTTGACAGTACTGAAATTGAAAAGGATCTGAAGTAAGGTGCCTGCAGGGCATTTTGGTTTCTGTAGTAAGAAGGCGAGTGTACAGTTACCTTCCCACTGAGCAGTCACAGGACGAAGGAGAGGGAGTTGCCCAAGAGAAAGTTAGGGTGCTTTGAGGAAAAAGAGAAACAAATGCTAGAATGAAAGCTCCATGGTGGCCGGAATCTTCATCTTTGTTCACCAATGCAACATACAGTAGATACTTAGTAAATATTTTTTTAATCTAGTTGAATTGGGTACGCACAAAAATAAAAAGGAAAGAAGGAAGGAAGGAAGGGAGGGAGGGAGGGAAGAAGGAGTGGGAAGGGCAAGATCTGAAAGTAATTCAGGGTAAATTTTATTTTAATAAAACAGTCAAACTAGGTGATACTTTTCAATGCAATAAGGAGTGACTCTAAAGTAATGTAATCGATTTTCCTGCGTATTGACTTTGAAGGCAATTTTCAAAGGGAAGTTCTAAGATGATCTTAAACAATGGCAGTAATGCTGGTGTAATATAGAGCTTCCCTATGGGGGCACTTGAAAGGACTCATTTGGATGTTTAAGTCCTGCTATGTAGGCTTTTAAAAAATTCGTTTGTGGTTATACATTATCTATTTTCCATAAACTAATTGATTAAGGAAAACAATATAAGGCAATAGGAATACTAAGAGAAAGGACAGGAAGGACATCACTTTAAACATGATAGGTTTAATAAAATTTGCAGATCAAATGTGATTTCAGAGATCTAAATGATTTTTTGAACACATTTTCAAGGCCTGCCAAAAGCTATACTGATAGTTACCATATATCTAATACTGACTATGTATAAAGCATTTTACATTAAATTATCTGTAATACTCATAACAACCACCTTGCTAAATAGATACTGCTGCTCCAATTTTACAGGTAAGGAAATTGAGGGTCATAAAGGTTGAATCGCCCAAAGTCATGCAATCAAGCAAGACAAAGCCATGATTTGAATCCCAGTTTGTTTAGTGCCAGATCTTGAATGTAATACTATCTAAAAGCAAAAGATCAAATGAGGCAATGTCCTCCCCTAAGGTATAAATTTACTTTCCTAAACCTCCAAGATGCTCATGCAGAAACCATGTAACATATTTTCCAGGTAAACTCAAGCAAGCAATTAATGTTATCAAAGTCCTCCTTTAATTTTTTCCTTTAAAACCAATTTATTTAATCATGTTTAAAATCTAATTACTCCCATGTTGATTGCAGCATTATTTACGATAGCCAAGACATGGAATCAACCAAAGAGTCATCAGCAGATGCATGGATAAAGAAAAAGTGGTATGTATACATAATAGAAGACTACTTAGCAAAAATAAAGAAAATCCTGTCATTTGACACAACATGGATGAACCTGGAAGACATGCTAAGTGAAATAAGCCAGGTAGAGAAAGACAAATACTGAATGCTCTCACTTGTATGTGGAATCCAAAAATGTTATACCAGAGAAATAGAGAGTATGATGGTAGTTAGAGGGGAAAGGGAGGGAGAGGGGGAAATTTTGGTCAAAGATACAAAGTTTCAGTTAGACAGAAAGAAAAAGTTTTAGAGATCTATTGCACAGCATGGTGACTGGAGTTAGTAATAATGTAATGTATATTTCAAAATTGCTAATATTTTAAATGTTCACACCAAACACAAAAAATATAAGTTTGTGAGATGATGGCTGTGTTAATTAGTTTGATTTAATCATTCCACAATGTATACATATATCAAAACATCACATTGTACCCCATAAATATATAAAATTATTTGTCAATTAAAAATAAAAATCTAATCATATATTCATACATAATATTAATTTTTAAAATCAAAAGTACCTGAAACATTACCAAATAGACAGTAATGAACTTTCCATTAAATGAATGGAACATTAGTATATGATTCACATTTGCACCAAATTTATATTTTTATGGAGGAAAAAGTCTTGTTTTCTATAATGACCAAGGAATAGGCCTATAGATATCCCTTATAAGGACTCCTTGATGCCAGAGCCTATCAGCATAAAAAAGTAATAAAAGAGAGCTCATGAAGATCTAAAAAGTTTGTGGAGAGAACAACTACTTCATAATGAGAGTTTCCAGATCACAAAGTAGAAAGAAGAAATCCAACTATAAATCTATATTCAGAGTATAGCAGGGGAAATAGGATATGAAGTAATTTTTGCCTTACTTTTGAGCAGCACAAATCTTATGAACGGAGGTGAAAGTTATTCAATAACATTTATTGCAAGGTCTAGTTCAGTGCCTTCCACGGGTGGGCAGTCAAAAAATCTTATTTGGAGATGATATTTATGCAATGATAATCAGTCCACTTCAGCACAGCAATTTTGGGGGAGAATATTGTCTATACTGAAGTTAAGCTTTGTGAAGTAAAATAATAAAAGGAAGGGCAAAGACCAGATGCGGAAATTATTCAAAAGAGAAATTAAGGTTTATGCAAAATTTGCATAAGTATTGGCAATTACAATTCAGAAAAGTAGATGCATTTTTCAGAAAACTTTGAAACACATTTTGGTAAATGCAGGGAATGCATCAAAATCATATATGATTTTTCTCCTCCCCTCCAACTTTAGCCACTGAGACATTTATTTACTCATTCAAAGAGTGAAGATGAGGACGCAGAAGAACTCTGACCCTTGTTTCAGGGCAGGAAGGATCAATTATGCACAATTGAGTCTTCTGCCTTTGTTTCTTGAGGTCTATGTACACTAAATTAACAAATTATAAGCACTACCCCTGGAGTTTTGCCACATGAGAAATCAAACTGAGTAATTTCATACAATGATTTAATGGTTTGGGTCAACTATATTAAAAAATGTAAACATGAAGTGTTTAGGTAGATTTTGAGTTGAGAATCTTTATTTTCCTAGCATGAACTAAAATTTATTATTTCATTACAAAACACACACACACCCCAGGGTACTCTCAGTGGACACTCAGGTGCTGATATATGAGCTGAGCTTATATCTAGAAAAAAAATTTCCAAGCTGTGCTAACATTAATCTAGAAAAAACTATAATATAGTTATTCTTTTGAACAATTTGTTTAACTTAAGTTTTGTATGGTATTTTAAAATGATAGAACTTTAAATTTTCTATCTATTAAAAATATTAGTGATAATTATTAAAGGAATGGCTTATGAAAAGGAGTAAAATGAAGGAAGGGAAAAGGAACTGAAGCTATAACAACATTTCTTTAAAAGTAGCATGTAGAATTATTTCACAACATTCACCATTGAGATATCTAACATGTACGTTTTAGAATTCATTAAAAATAATATGGTAAAGTTAAAGAAACAAATAACCAGAGTTGAATCTTTCACCTTAACAGCCCAAATTTCTCATTTAATGTTTGTACGAGCAGTAAGAAGAAAGCTACATAGCCGGTGGGACACTCTATTAGAAACCCAAATGGGAAAGAGGTAATTTACTGCAAACTTCAGGTTATCCAACCACTAAATCATTTCTGTGTTCAGATCCAATTTTAGTTTTCTCAGAATTCTCTGCATCCTCCTTCCTTTTCCCATTCATATACCCAGTTTGAAACTGTATGGCTGGCATAACTTCATCTAAGATTTCAACAGTCGGCTAAGAACAGCAACCTGATCTTTTCTCATAGAGAAAGTTGGAAAGAAGAAAACCAAGGCTGTTCAGTTAGCAGAGACAATGAAACCTAAAATAGAGATATTTCTCTTGCATAGTTGGAGGGGCTGCGTTGACAAGTCAAGCAACGGAAGTGTAGGAAGCAACCTTGTCCCCAGGAGCAGCAGTCAGCCAAACAGCCAAAAAGGATAAACTAAAAATAAGGATTACTTCCTTTCTCTGGGGTTTCTCATTTTATGCAAACTACTCCCTGCATCCGTACCTTAACTCCGTCTTTGACTTCATCCTGCAGGGAAGTCTGTTTTTACAATTTAAACAGACAAAGTTTACAATAAATCTTTGCAAGCAGACAACTGAAGCCTTGGGAGCAAGTCACTTTGAAAACTTGGATAGGACAAAACTCCATGTTGCACTGGGACAAAGTTCAGATAAATTATGTATTTGTTTTTGTGGAAACATATTGGACTCTATCCACATAACGCACGCGCGCATGCACACACACACACACAAATTAGCAATTTCAGAATTTATGAAATGTTTCTCATTAAGCCTGGCATAAGCACATGCATGCACATATGGACATGGGTATGTACACATGTGCACATAAAAGAGAAAGAAAAACAAACCCATAGTAAAAATCACAAAGACAAAACCCAAAATAGATGAAAAATATTTTTTTCATTCTTTGCAATGTTCAAGTACTTAGCAATTACTACATAAGAATATATTCCATTTAGGGAAAAAAGTGTTTCATGTTAGAATTTGGAAAATATCTTTCAGAATAGGACTATATGTCAGTCTAGTTGAATTGGAGATAGCCACATAAGGAGCATAAATCAAGTAATGGTCAAATTAAGGAAGGTCAGCCAATTTTTTCTATAAGAACTTATTAAATATCCACTCTTCATCCATTTAACATTCATAGATATTTATTGAACACCCACAATATTCCGAGTTCAAACTTTATTTTCGGTGTGTTCACACATGACTTTATCCAGATGGCCAAAGGTGATACATCTGGGAGTCAGGCAACAGGAATCAGAAATTCAGACTAAAGAGAACAAAAAAAAGGATCAGATACCTGGTCAGAATAATGAAGCCAAGGAGAGAACCTGGGCCCTCAGGTCCCTGGATCATCCTAGCTCCACAGAGAGAGGCTCAATCTAAATTTAGAAAAATTGTCATATCACAGATGGGGAAACTGAGGCTAATCAAAGTCATATGCAGTCTTGTTTATTCTCTCAAAGCTCCCATATCACCCTATCACCCCATCATCACTCCATCTTCCTAAGTTTCTGCTCAAACTCCTTACCTTAGTACAAAAAGACTTCCAAGGGTATTCCTTCCAATCACAGACTGCCTTTTCTTTGCTCTTGCTCTTCATCCCAGCCTGATGAAATCAATTTCAGATCCACACATGCAACATGCTCTTTTACGCTTAGATGTCTCTACCCACACCTCTGTTTGAGGAGTTCTCACATATGCTAGGCATTTTGTCAAGTGCTCAATGTGAATGGCTCACGTAATCCCCAAGAAGAGGCTACAATAATTATTACTAGTTTTATAGACAAGGAAACCGAAGCCTGAAGAATTAAGTAATTTAATAACTCACAGCCATAAGAAGCTGAATTGAGGGTCAAAGCCCTGAACCCTACCTCCGAAGTCCACTTTGTCATGTGCCACGTTACCTCTTGCCTTCTGTTTAGCCAACTCACACTCCTAACAAACTTTTCCTTACTCCATAATTTGATTTAGATGCTGTTCCATGTTCTCTCTAAACAGCCTGCCTATTACTCATCACAACGCTTATCACACTCATCTGCAGGGCTCAATGTACTTGGTTGTCCTTCCTCTAGGCTATGGAATAAGCCCACAAGCCCCTTATGTTCTCAGTGTTTAACTCAATGCCTGACACTTCGAAGGTGTTCCGTAAAACTTTGTAGACTAACTCAGGAATAAATAAATGTCCTGTGACTATGAAATCATGGGCAAAAAAGGATTAAGACACAAGCCTGCCTGACTTCAAAGCCATTCTTCTCCCAGTGTACCATACTATCTCACAGCTATTTATGGATGAATGCCCTATCTGCATACACAGTGAAAATAAGGTTATCCATTCTGTCATCCTTGATTAGGATAGTGAGAGAATCAATGTTTAAAGTCTTTTCTTTCTTGTGCCTGTATCTGGCACACAATAGGATCTCAATAAATGTTTGTCAAATAAGTAATCCTGGTCAAGACACGTAGGTAGTCCTTGCCTCATGTGTTCTTTGCTGTCTTCATATGTTGCAACAGTAAGCATTGTATGCTCTAGAATTTTGCTACTTGAATTTTGGTCCATGGACAGGCAGCATTGGCCTCACCGGGGAGCCTGACAGAAATGCAGAATCCCAGGCCTCATGCCAGACCTACTAAAGCAGAATCTGCATTTTATCAAGAGCCCCTCCCTCCATCTTGATAAAGACTGGTGTACATGGTACAGTTTGAGAAGCACTGCTCTAGAATATAAGCTGTGTACAAAGATGTGGCCCACCCAAGGGACTTGCAATTTAAGTTAGAGAGAAAACTCAACCCAGTCGTAAAATACAATAGATTAGCACCATAAAAGCAATACCAATGCAAAGGAAGGACAGTATTAGACACAGTAAATTGAAAACCATAGAGAATAAGATAATGCAATATTTCAAGGAACTCTTCTTAGGCAGAGTAGAGAACACAGGGCCCTCAATAAAGGCACTACCTACAAGAGGCTGGTGGAGAGCTCCTGCCCAGCACTCAGTATTTAAATCATGATGAAGACAGACCACAGCAAAACTCAAGTTATTAGTGCCATAACACAACTTGAGGAGAAAGTTTGTATAGTGGATAAAAAGTCAGGATCTTAAGATAAATTGCCTGAGTTCCAATCCCAGCTCAATCACCAAGAATCAAAATGATCATGTGACCTTGGGCACATTGCTTAAACCTCAGTTCTTGTTTGGAAAGTAAGATATTAGGTACCTAACTTAAAGAGTTGCAATGAACATGAGATGAAACCATCCCTACAAAAGCACTTAGAATACCTGACACCAATAAGTGCCCAATAAAAATAATAATTGCATCATCATGATTGTTCTGAAACACGTAGGGAGTGGCTTATTTGGACATAGCTCTTCTACCCTCATAGGCTTTATTGGTGGCCTATGTTGTCCTATCTCCTTTCCACTTTCCCAGCCCGAATTATGGCTGTTGTCTCATTTTGGGCACAGTTGACCATAAACGCTCTAACCTTGTATGAAAATATTGTGTGTAAAATGTTCATATTTCTTAGGAAATGTTCATATTTTGAGTGAGATTTTAAAGGCATTGATGCCTTTAAAAGGTGATTAATCATCATTACTCTAGATGAAGTGTAATGGGATATTTAAGAGAATGTAGCAACAATAGGCTTGACTTCCAGTCCTGACTTCACTAGTTGTGTGACTAATCTAAACATGTCTCCCCATTTTTACAGTGGGGATAACAATGCTACCTTAATAACATTATTTACTGTGAAGGATGGTGTAACAGTCAAATGAGATGCTTTACGAAACGGTACTCTGCCATTATAAAACGTTTCTAGATGCCAGTGACAGCTATTACTGAGTGACTTCTCAGAAGTCTTCTCCCACAAACTAGTTTTAGTAGAATCATCCCCCTCGTAAGCTGCAAGTATAGAGAGCTGGTCAGGAGACTACCATGCTCATGACGTATGCCCCTGCCATGTCTACAAAGACTGGGATGGTTAAGGAGTGTATCAAGTCAGAAACAGCAGGGGGAAGGGTTGATTAACAAGAAATGCTGCGTATGCAGTAACAGGTGAATGACGGCAGCATCTAGCTTGGCTCCATGGACTGCCGTACTCTGATCTCTAGACAGATGTCTGAGGCAGACGTGCCTGGATGTGTCCTCCAGCCAGCAGTGTTTTCTCCTCAGCAACACATTTCCAGGCAGCCTTGCCGTAGGCGCCTCCATTTATCAACAACAAAAATGAGTGGAATACGGAATTCAGAAGTCAAAAGATTCTTCTTCTTTAATTAAAATAGGCCAAAACAAAGAAGTCCAAAGATAGGGAAGAAAAACAATCTCCACAAGTAGATCAAGAGGTAAGCCTAAGTTTGGACCTAGACATTTCCACACTGTAACAAGTGGATTGTCAAGAAGCCAAGAGTGTATGGCTGAGGAGCAAGTGAAAATGAGACTATGAGGGGTGTGATAACAGTTCTATATCCATAACACTTTCATCTCATAGTACACTTGTGCATCAAATGCATTTGCTAGCAGCCTTCCTGCCTTTCAAAGGGGAATCTAACCAGAAGACTAGAAAAAGGGAAATATCAGGAAGCTAGATTTATGTGTATGCCAGTAGGATGAGAGCCCTATGCCGAGTGCACGAAGACGGCTTCAGAATTTTTAAAGATGCGTTAGTGTCTTCATCATGTGCTTGAACAATTCATTCCAATCAACTAGTCTTTCCCAGCTAGCATTCCCTTTGAATTTAAAAAAGAAAAATGCAGTCTCTCTTTTATCGCTTTCAAATCAGAAACAAGGATATTAAATCAGTTCCTGAAGAAATGACATAGGAAAGCCATTTAAGACTTCAAATTCTTGATAATATGAAAGAATAGAATGATGTTGGGTGTTTTCTGTCTCCGTTTGAGATGAAATCATTGTACGTGTTAGCCCATGACCATATTTAACTCATTTCCTTTGTCCCTGCATCTGTGCACATTTTCTTCTCTTTGAGCTTTACTGCCTGAACGGTGCCAGTAATGAGGGGGAACATATCTGTCTCTCATAACTGTCAGAGATGACACAGAGAAGCGAAATGAATGTGGGAGGTGCGGTTTTGTTTCTAATTAACAAGGGTTTTCAAGTATTTGTGTAAAGAAAAGAAGTCGACATTCAGAGGGTTGGAATCTATTGCCCTTTTCAATGTTTTCTTTTGAGAAAAAAAGATAAATTTTTATGTAAGGAAAACACTGTGTGTGCAATTCAATGGAAATGATAGGGACAGCTAGAAATAAAATGTGAAAAAAAAAGTAAATCATCCAGGTGCCATAAAGCAATGCATAGGCTGAAGGTACCTTATTGCTTTATATTATACCTTCTCATTCTGAATAACTACTATTATATAATATGAATCATTGATGTTTAATAATAGAAATAACCACAGTCAGATGCCAAATCAAGAAGAAAAGATCTGCACTTTGAAAAAAAAGAACTCTTTTAATGTACATGCCACATGTAAACATTCAGGGCTTGAGCTCTGAAAAGACTCCTGCCGTGGAGAGCTATTGAGAAAAAGCAGTTTTGAGCAAAAGAAGATTTGGGGGGAGTTAGTTACAAGTCTGGTTCTTGCCCAGTTGCAGTAAGTGACACTATGAAAGTATGTCTAGGCCTAACTCTGTGTGTGTGAACACCGCTGCACACTGACACTTCATCTGGTTGCCTAGTAGCAGCTGGCAGAATTCAATATGTGGTGCGTCCATCCATCAAAAATACCTACTGAAGTATCTAATAAGAAGAAAGCTCTGATTTACACATTATAAGGGAATACAAAAAAAAATAAGACTTTATGACTCATTATTTACCTGAAAAGACAAAAAACGAAACATAAAAAGAAGAATATCTCTGAAGTATAACATAGCAAAAAAAAATAGAATGCATTAGTATTGCAAAGTGCAATGTAGTAATGGTGCAAAGTCGAGAAGTAAAGGGCTGCCCAATGATACTATTCAATGAGCACCATGAAAAGGGAAAGGATATCCTTGGGATGAAGATGTGGGTTCAATCCCATACGCCTTCCTTCAAACGGAGAGTTTTTAGCAGCAAAGGAATGGATGGAGAAGATCTATGACAATCTACAGGTGAATGGAATGTGTTGTTCAGAGGTACCATATCAGAATGTAATCAGCTACAAGTATCAGAAAAATGGAACTGATAGCAATTCAGAATAATGGGGATTTCTTTGTCTCACATAACATGATGTCTGGTGTTATTTCTGCTGTCTCAAAAGATAAGAGCTAAAGTTTCTGTGATTTTCTTGGCCCTCCCTCTTGGTCGTAAGGTGGCAGTTGCAGTTCCAGTCATCATAGCATTGTTCAAGATTAAAAAAAAAAGAATAAGAGAAAAAAGAAAGGAGGAGAGGAGACAGAAGGGGAAGTGAAAGGGGAAATGAGCTCCTTTTATTAGGAAAAGTGAAAGCTTTTCCAGAGCCCCCAATCTTACAGAAGGCTTCTACTTGTATCATTAGCCAAAACTATTCCTCATAACCACACAAGGAGTCCAAAAAAGTGAACCTTGAGTTTTTCCAGTCTCCAGAATGGCCGATAGAAAGAGGTTGAGAAGGGCGGAGGGTATTCCAAGGGACTGTGTCTGCCACAGTTGGACAGATGAATGTAAGAAAATGCCGGTGAGGGTGAGATTAGCTTCAGTGACAGAAACTCTCTGGGTGGTATTTTGAAAGATTTTTCCAAAGTACACACACACACACACACAAAAGCACAAGAGTAAATTGTAGGTAGAAATAATATCTGGAATATCTTGTTTACAAAAACAGTCACACCCTTATAATAAACTTTCACACTTTTATGCACTGGAAAATTTCCACCCGTGACAGAAGAGCAGCCATCTCTGAAACAGGATATGGCAGTAATTCGCCATGCTGCACACAGGAATTCTCTGACACAGGTTAAGCAAGGAAATGGAAACCACTTTCACCAGAGCAAAACTACAAAAACAGTTTATAAGAATAGGCGATATCTGCTTAAAGAATCTCCCACCCATGTTTCACATTTCACCCTATCTCTTGTCTGGTCTGTTATCAAGCCAGTGACATCTGTTTGATGTAGCACCAAGGCCCTTTGTCTTGTTTGTGGATGTTTTATTTATTCACAGGCACACCCCGCTAGATACCTTGTTGCCACGTCCTTGTTACCGTGAATAAAGGGGGAAACAAAGGTGGTTTTAATCTCTACTTAGTCCATGTCAGTGGTGTCTTGGTGCATATGGTCCTTTGAGCCTTCTTGCAACACTGCGATTTGAAGTGTCATTATCCTGATCTTACAGGTGAACAGACTGAGGTTTAGAGAGGTACAGTTAGATGACTGAGAAGGAGTGCACCACAGAGGAGCCATGTGGGGCCAAACCAAGCCAGTCCAACTGCAGAGGAATTGTATGTGACCACAGTGACTTTGGAATTGCATGTGGCTTGCCAAGGACTCCAGCACCAAGCATAATTGCTGGATTATACTAGAAGTTGGATATGGGAATGAAACTAATCCTATTCTGGCCACAAGAAAAAAAAGGGAATGATAAGTAAGGAAATATTTTCCAGCTTTGAGAACACCAGGTCAATTTGATGCCAGCCATTCTGGTCATCTATAAGTCTTTCTATGGTTTACAGAAAGTCACCAAGCTCTAGGACAAACCTAGGTGTGTTGGGATGTTCCTAACTATTTGCAGCACTCAGAGGCAACACTGTCCTCTGGAAAGAGTGAGGGCTTTAAATCAAACAATTCTGGGTACAATTCCCAGTCCTATTGATTGCTAGTCAGGGTTCTCAAATGAGTTGCTGGGCCTTCCCTTCCTCTTATGTATCGTAGGGTTCCTAATGTCTTTTTCTAATGTGAAAAGTGCCTCACACAGTGCCTGACATATGGCCAGTGCTCTGTGAAGGACAGCCAATGTCAGCGACATGAGCCTTTTGTTAGCAGCACAGTCTCCACGTGATGACACTCCGTGAGGCCAAAACTGGGCACTCCCAACGCAACCCCAAAGTGAAATAGAGAAAACAGAGTCAGCGGTACAATTCCCAGGTCTCTGCTGCGCAGAACGGGGCAATCTGGGATTCGGTGCAACCGAATAAAAAGCACAAACTAATAATAGAGTCAGAGAATGAGCCACAGGGAATGAGAAAGAGAGAGGATGTCAAAGATTAGAACTGTTTAGAGAGCGGAAAGATGAAGGGGAGACACAAAAGAATGTAAAAATGGAGCGGTAAGGGAGGCATAAAGAATATTAAAAAGAAAAAAAAAAAGATGAACCAGAAGGACTAAATGCCCCACAATTAAAGAAGATGAGTTTTAAAAGAAAAACTTTAAAGCCCTTTGAATATCACAAAGCTATGTTACTTCCCAGTAGTGGAGTGGAGCAGAGCTGCCAGTGATAACTAGGAAACGGGTGAAGAAGCAGCGAAAGCTTGGCAGTGGGAAGCCACAGGAAAGCCAGAGGTAAGCCAGATTGAGAATGGATAGAAGGTTCCAGCAAGGTTTAGGAGAATTGTGTTTCAGAACAAAGTCTCTCAACCTCGGCACTATTGACATTTGGGGTCAGATAATGCTTTGTCGGGAGGGCTGTCCTGTGCCTTGCAGATGTGTAGCCCCATCCCCAGCCCCTGTCCACTGGATGCCCGTAGCCCCTCCAGCCCTCAAATCGTGACAGTCAAAATGTCTCCAGACATGGCCAAATGTCCTGGGGGGTTGAGCAGGGACATGGAAAAATCACTTGAAATCACTGCTTTAGTTTAGAATGCAGAGACCTGTGTATGTTCTGAGCCACAAGGAAAGAAATATATAAATAGTTTCAGTGTCTTGTCAAGCTTTCTGTTTCATATCAATATAGAGGGAAAAATGCCAAAACTTCAAATGGTAAACAGAAGAAGAAAAATAGCAATGACTGTCAACTCAGGGGATAGGAATCAGCAGACTTGTATTGCTGTTCTGTGCAATAGTGCAAATAAAGATAACTTTGGAAGAAAGTTTTGGACTGTAATTTTATATAATTTCAGGATCTGACCAAATTAATAATATACACTCTCCATTTACAAAACAGAACATTTTCTAATAGTTTGAAAACAAATTTCTGGCCAGGGGTTTTGAAAGAAATTGAAAAGCTTACAGTAAGTACCCTTACTATATAGATAGGAAGAAGAAATGAATATGACAAGAAGTTTTTATAGCTCTTGCTGTCTTTTGGCTTTTTTAGACATGATGCATTTGGAGTTTTTCAATTGTTCCTACCTTCCGGCTTTCTTTCAATATGAAAGCTTTAGCATTCAGTCATGAAATACTGCACCCCTGTTGCTCCTATTTTTAAATAGATTCTGCAGAGTTGATTTCAGTATAGTTTAATGTTTTAGGCAGAAGTTCAAAAAAAAAATAATTCAACCCCATATCTTTACTTAGTCACATATTAAAGAAATATAATTTATAATAAACATCTGCTTTCCAGCAATAGCATAACAGAAGGCAAAGAAAATTGGATGGGAGAAACGGCATACACTCATATATGTGTAATTAAACCTTTAAAGAATAGCTGAAGGATTTTTTTCAAACCAGTCCAAGAATTAATGACACCCAAGTCAATGTCTGGTCCTCTACAAGCGCTATCTTAAATATAATGGTCTACTGCAGTAAGTAACATCCGATTAGGTCTCTCAGTTTATAAAGAGCTTGCTGGGGTACACACAGGTGACACTAAAGGAAAACAAAACAATTGGTCAATTCAGAAGGGGAAATTCACTAAAATTGATTATTTGGCATTGTGAACACACTTCACCAGTAAAGGTGATCACATTTAATTTTCACTTTGCAATTGTTTGCCTTAAATTGCTTTGATAAGAACTTCCAGGAAATTACTACAGAGATTGCTTTATGTTATCTTTATACAAAAATATATAATGCTGGCCGGGTGCGGTGGCTCAAGCCTGTAATCCTAGCACTCTGGGAGGCCGAGGTGGGCGGATCGTTCTGAGCTCAGGAGTTCGAGACCAGCCTGAGCAAGAGCGAGACCCCATCTCTACCAAAAAAAAAAAATAGAAAGAAATTAATTGG
>CAUYSK010079571.1:0-39903 GCA_963575035.1 Avahi laniger | reverse complement strand
ATATTTTTAGCTGTCCAATTAATTTATTTCTATTTTTGGTAGAGACGGGGGTCTTGCTCTTGCTCAGGCTGATCTCGAACTTCTGAGCTCAAACAATCCGCCCGTCTCGGCCTCCCAGAGTGCTAGGATTACAGGCGTGAGTCACCGCGCCCGGCCAATTTTTTAAAGTTATATTTTCATTTTCACTTAGTTCATAATATTTTAAAATTTCTCTTGAGACTTCTTGATCTCTGTGTCATTTTGAAGTATGTTGCTTAATCTGCAAGTATTTGGGGATTTTTCAGCTATCTTTCCTCTTATTGATTTCTAGTTTAATTCCATTGCGGGCTGAGAGTATGCATTGTATGATATCTATTTCTCTAAATTTGTTAAAGGTTTTATGCCTCAGAATATGATCTATCTTGGTAAACGTTCCATGTGAACTTGAGAAGAATGTGTAGTCTTCTGTTGCTGGATGAAGTAATCTATAAATGTCAATTAGATCTAGTTGAGTGATGATGGTGCTATTCAGTTTAACTATATTCTCACTCATTTTCTGTTACCTGTCAATTACTGGTAGAGGGGTGTTCAAGTAACCAACTATGATACCAGATTTGTCTATTTCTCCTTGAAATTCTGTCAGCTTCACTTCATGTATTTTGGCATTCTGTTCACATTTGAAATGTTAAAATGGTATCTAATTTAAATTTCTTCTCTTTTTAATTAGAAGTGAGGTTGAATTATATAGAGAGTGGTAGTTTGTTTTTCATATGTTCTTTTTTCAGTGTTCTATTGTAGGCTTTGTTTTTGTTTTTGTTTTACAGACTGTGTCTAGATGTAGGTCTGCTGTTGTTTGTTTTGTCTGTAATGTGGTGTGTTCTTTCAGGCAGCAAGGGAAAATTTTATGCTCTGGCTTCCATGTCTGTCGTCTCCTCTTTCCTTGTTTTTGTGTTTTTGCTCTTTCTAGGTGGACTTGTCCTTACAATATCAGTTACCCACAGCTTCAATTATTCTCTTTACTGCCTTGAATGATTTTAATCCTGCCTTTGTATCTTTTGTTTCCTTGCCATCCTCTCTTAGTATAATGATTAAAAGCGCAGACCATGGAGTAAAACTGTCAGGGTTTGGATCCTGGCTCCAACACTTCACAGCGACCTTGAGCATCTTCCTTATTTCCTCTCAGTTTCCTCAATTATAAAATGGGGACAATAATAATAGAACATATTATTCATGATGTTTTTGTAAGGATTAAATGAGTTAATGCATATAAAAATACTCAGAATAAAGGATGGTATGTCAAAAATATTAAATAAATGTTAGCAATTTTTATTGCTCTTATCATCATCATCTCTATTAGATCATCCATCTCACTTTCTATCTCATCTTGCCTTTTCAACTTAGCCTGGTTTTTCCTTATGGCTTTCTGTTCGTACTTCGTAAAAAATGATGTCTTTCTGCACCTTATTAGGGACACCAAACAGTTTCCTGAAATTTGGTTTCGAGTCCCGCATTGAACAAGTTTCAGAGATAGATAGACTCCTCAGGCTAATCAGGCTAATCATGTTATGTTTGTTTACATTGCAATATTTTTTCCACAGTTTCCATATGCTGTTTTCTGCCTTCCTTATTCTTCAAGATCAATCTGTTGACACTCTGTGTCTGCAGAGATTGTGCATGAATTGCCCTTGACTCCACTCTTGGCCCACTTTATGGTGACTTCTTTCCTCTCCTTATGAAGCTAAAGGGCTGATGTGCAAGCTCCCACTCGGTTTCTAGGTAACTTCTCCTACAACGTCTTCTGTCTCTTGCGATGGCCTCCTGTCTTCCCTCCACGTCCTACTCAACTGATACAATATAAGACAGATCATAACTCCCAGCACACACTGCAAACTGGCTTCTTCACCTGTCTTCTTTTGCAACAACTTCTTTTAAAAGCAAATTTGGTCCAGAAAACATTGTTGGTAAGACTAAAATGATCCATTCCAAGTGACTAACATGAACACATCCATGGAAAGTTAAGCTTTACCTTTGCCTTCATGGTGAACATATACTTCTCCCCTCCTGCCAGTTTTCAAAATTCTCACTGCTTTTGGACATGATTGGGGTAAATCATATTCATAAACACCTTTAAAATGAACCCAAAGTCTGTAAATTCTGCTCTAGGTTAGGGAGCAATGGGGTGGCCAAGATTCAATGACTGCATGTGATCAATTAATACCATCTGTTGGAAGCAGCCATTTCTATTTGTTTCATCTATGAGCATTCACGGTCATAAAAAGGAAAGATCCTCAACAGAAGAGCTCTGTGGCTTTTTACTTTGGGGAGACATACATACCTCACTGAACTTAAGGTGCCACAACTGTCTCCTTATTCATTCTGATCTGGGAACCTGCTGCCCTCTCAGCCATAGAAAGATGGCCTGGCAAGGGGAGGATGAGGAGAGGATGGGACAGTCCTGCCAGATTAATACATGGCGGGCAGATGGACAGCTGCCTAATCTTCTGCGGCTCTGTATCCTGGGATGGCCTTTTGGGAGAGACCCGGTGGACTTTCCTTCCTTTCCCCACGGCGTCTCTCGAGGTAAGATTTCTCAATCCATTTCATCTACTTCCTAATTAGAGGAGATTCTGCCCAGATTCTTTCAGTTTTTGTTTTCCGTGACATCATTCTTCTTTTTTCTCCTATGCCTTCTTAAGTATTTAGTGAGAAATTGGGAAGCTCCTAGCCAGAACTCATTCGAATCAAAATGTATGTTTTTAAGTGCTGAGTATGCTTTCTTTTTTAATGCAACAACTTTATTAAGGTACCATTTACATACCATAAGATTCACTCATTTAAGTGTACATGTCAGTGATTTTTAGTAAATTTACCTGGTTGTGCAACCATCACCACAATCTAGTTTTAGAACATTTTCATCACTTCAATAAGATCTTTCCTACCTATTTTCAATTAATCTCTAATCCCATCCTTAGCCCCAGGCAATCACTAATCTGCTGTCTATAGATTTGCCTTTTCTGGACATTTCATATGCATGGAATTAATTGTGTAATATGTGACCCCTTGTGTCTGGCTTTACTCGTACTTTCTTATAACCATCTTTAGAAGCTTAAAATGCCTTTCTGCTAGCCTTTTCACAAAATTCTAATGGTGAGAGCTCCAAAAGGCCTTTTCTCACTTTGTGGGACATTGTCTTCTGGAGCTTTCTTCATTTATTAGCCATGGTGTAAATAGAGCCCTCAAGTAAATCATGGAGGAACCACATTGGGGAGTGTACATTAAGTAAAGCAAGTAGATCTTTGGGGGATTCTCACAAGGTTGGGCTTACATCATCTGACATAGATCCTTGTTTGTCAACCCAGAGATTTATTTATCCGGAAAGTGCTAAGTTTCCCTTTATTGACCCATTCATTGTGTGATCTTTGAAAAGTCACTCATCTCTCAGTTGAAAAGTTTACCTTATTCTCTTAAGTGGAGGAGAGGAAAACAGAGCTGAGGTGGGGGATGATAAGAGAAACAGAGTCATTTGTTTCCCTGGATTTCTGCTGTTCTCCCCTTTCCAGTCTTGCGCCCAGACCAAAGTTTAAGTTACAATCACAATACAAAGAGTACAGGAGCCACTACTCTGATGAGAACCAAAAGAAACCCAGCATTAAATGTTACCAAGTGCCTTTCTGTGTGCCCAGAACTATACTAACAGCTTGACACATATATTTCATTCATTTTCCACAGTGATTTTCTAAGCTCGACATAAAATCAGGCCCATTTTACAGATGTGCAAATGATAACCTTGGCCAAGGTCACAAAGCTGGTAAATTCACTTCTACTCAGTTAAATCTTTTCTCTTTAGCCTAAATGTTCCTGTATCAAGCTACAAATTATCTCCATCTCAACACCGCAAGGGAAGAGGGAAAAAATGCTTTACTGATTCATCCTTTTAGAATTCCCTTTTTAATTACAAAAACAATTCAATACTATTAAACAGAAATTATCAATAGATATCTCTTTGTGCATACCACCCTATCACAGGTATTTTAGTTTTTAAAAAATTTTTCCTCTTGCCTGTCCACCTGATTTCATCTCTTTACATAGTTGCCACAATGGGATATATTCTATTTTTTATTCTATTTTTATCTATCATTGTTTCTTAAGAGCACTTTCTATGTTAACAATTAGCTTCTGAAACTGTCATTTTAATGACTGAAAAACATTCCATCCATCTTATAAGACATAGTTTTTCCATGTCTCCTAATGTAGGATATGTAAGTTATTTCCTTGCTGTCACAGATGGTATTGCATACTCATGTATATAGATTATTTTCATTGTGAATGATTCCCTTATGACAAATTCCCAGAAATGGGATTTCTGATTTAGAGTAGAGAACATTTTTGTAGCTCTGTAAGCATAGTGCCAGATTGCTTTCTGAAAAACGTTGTACCAGATTTGACTTCTAGGTAAAGCTGCAGAGTGACGTAAAATAACAGAAGCTCTCTTTCTAAATAGCTAATAAAATTAAGAACAACAAAAATCCTTTTAATCCTAAAATTCCCCAGTAATAACCAAAGAAAAAGTTACAACTTAATTCTATAAACATTGAAAAGTAGTGGCTAGGGAGAGAAACAAGATTCTGTATGATATATTTCCCAGGCCAGAACCTGCCACCCCACTGTCCTGCTAAGAGTGATGTATACAGAGGAAAGTAGGTGACTTGATAAAATTTCCCAACAAGGGCAACCGAGTATTTCCTTTTACCCAACCCCATAGCCTCAGGCTGCAGAAAAGAAAGCCACACACTAGTCCTTGAATTGTGGCTGGGAGAGTAGGTAAGATAAACTGGCTCCAGATAATGTTGGGAAGTATGTCGAGAAGAATTCACCCAATTATATCAGAGCAAGAATGATGTGGTGATTGTGCAAACATCAGAGAGAGAGGGAGAGGGGAGAGAGAAAGAGAGAGAGAACAATCCAAGAGACAGAAAATATTTCTGTTGAAAGAATTTAATAATAACAGGAATTTAATTTTTACTGTCATAAATGAATAGTATAGTACACTGACAAAAGGATAGATATATAGATTAACTTAATAGAATTGAGTTCAAAAAAAATCATCTCACATGTATGGTAACTTGGTTTTTGCCAATGATGCCAAGATAATTTAATGGGAAAAGAATAACAAAAGAAAGAGTTACATTAACTGATCAACACGTAAGTGTGCATGTAAGAATAACATTTATTGTATGTCAGGCAGAGGGGAGGGGGGAGGGAGGAGGAGGGGACGAGTATATACATACACAAAGAGTGTGATGCGCACCATCGGGGGATGGACACACTTGAAGCTTGGACTTGGGGGGGAGGGGGGGCAAGGGCAACATACGTAACCTAAACATCTGTACCCCCATAATATGCTGAAATTAAAAAAAAAGGAGTTACAGCTTAATTCTATAAATATTGAAAAGTGGTGGCTAGGAACTAGAGAAACGAGATTCTGGTATGGTGCATCTCCCCACCGAGAACCTGCCACTCCACTGCCTGGAACAACTGAACATATCCATGTCAAAGAACGAATTTGGACCTCTACCTCACACAGTAGTCAAAAATTACTCAAAATAGATCAATGACCTAAATATAAAAGCCAAAACTATGAAACTTTTAGAAGAAAACGCAGGTGCAAATTTTTATGACCTTGGATTACTCAGTGGCTCCTTCAGGACACCTAATGCATAAACAACAAAAGAAAAAACAAATAAACTGAGAATCATCAAAATTTAAAACTTCAAAAGACAACATCAAATGAAAAGACAACCTGCAGAATGGGTGAAATTTTTACAAATCATGTATCTTATGAGAGACTCATTTAGAATTTATAAAGAAGTAATAAAAAGACAACCCAATTAAAAATAGGCAAAATATTTGAATAGACAGTTCTCCAAAGAAGATATACAAAGAACCAATAAGCACATGACAAGATGGTCAATATTATTAGCCATCAGGGAAACGCAAATTAAAGCTACAATGAGATACTACTTCACAACAGCTGGGATGCGTATAACAAAAAAGATGGAAAACAACACGTGTTGGTGAGAATGCAGGAAAACTGGAACTCTCACATACAGTAATGGGAATGTAAAATGGTGCAGCAGCTTTGGAAAAGAGCCTTTGGCAGTTGCTATTTAAATACAGATGAAAGACTAAGGAATGGGAGAATTATGGTTGCAGAACAAAGTATGAATGTAATACATCCTGACAAAGTAAAAGTTGTATCATCAACAACAAAAAGAGCCAAAAGAGGGGAGATAGAAGTTCATCCACTCATAGCTCATAAAGATGTCAATGACATTGGTCTAAAATTGAATCCTGTGTATTTACAAATGAAATGATGTGATGTCTGGATTTGCTTTAACATACTCCAGACAAAGAAAGAAGAAGAGAAGGAAAGCAGGGGAGGGGAGGGGAAAGAAGGAACCAGGAGGGAAGACGGGTGGAGGGGGAAAGAGGAAAAGAAAAAAAAGAGAGGGAAGAAGGAAGAGAGGAAATTGAATATGGTGGTGGTTGGCGGTGGGGAAATGGATGAGACAAGAATTATGAAATATTGATAATTGAAGCTGGATAATAGGTACATGATGGTTTATTATACTATTATCCTTACTTTTGTGTCTTTTTAAATTTTTTCACAATAAAAAGTTAAAATACAACAAAATTGGATGAAGTGATTTTTTTAAAAGTGTACCGACTTTAACCCTTTAATGGCTTAATTTTTTTTTTAAGGAAACCAATATCTCTTGTAGTGAAGAATGTAGTGAATAGTGAATAATTTTTAAGGAAAAAAAATTTTTTTTAGGAACCCGTATCTCTTGTAGTGAATAAAGATGTATCTGAAAATCAGCAGGTCCTTCAGTTTCACTTCGGTCTCCTTTTTTTTTTGCTAGATTTAAGTAAAATTAAATTTAACACCTTTATTTAAAAATAGTATATGTTGGATGATCTCATTCTTATAAAATCCCTTCTATCTGTCCTTTCATCTCCAGTATGTTCGTGTGCCTAGAGAGAAAGCTAGAGGGTTTATCATCAAAAGTTATTTTTGAAGGTGGCATTTGGAGTGATTTATTTCCTTTTTTGTTCTATTTTAACACTTGCTGTTTACATTATTAAAAATAATTTAATAATTTGCATAATGAGCACTTATCATTTTTATACAAATAATAAAGTCACTATTCTTTAAAAAGTGTTGTTTCAGTTTATACAGTTACCGGCAACGTGTAAGTTTCATCACAACAATGCTAGTATTGGTAGTTATACATTTTCAGATGCCTATAGCTGAGGTAGTTAAATACCTCAAATATGAAATGAAACATTTCGGGTGCTAATGACCTGTTTTGTTTCTTTGGGTCCAGGAAGCATCTATGATTTTTATTTCGTCAAGCAAGGTAGTGGACGTTGGGACACATGGACAGAGTATATCACCAAAGAGGAGGAGACTATTCCAGCTGGTGCAAAGGTAAAAAGAGAAGTATTGTCCACAGGAACGGTGGTTTCCAGAATTACCCAAATGTTCTTCAGGTGGAGGAATTAACCGTTCTTTGCAAACATTTTTAAGAGCTATCTTTAGAAAAAGATTCGAACATGAGCTGGATTGAACTTTCAAAAGCATGGGCTTTAGAATCAAAGAGACCCAACTTCCTTACTCAGCCTTCACCCTCTGTGCCTCAGTTTACTCAACCAAAAAACTTTTTAAAAAGTGTTTAAAGGATGAGTGCAAAGATTGGAGGTGGTATACATAAACACATGACACACACTAAGGGCTAGATCAATGTGTGCTGCTATTCTGATCATTATCATTATCAATAATACCAGGTGGTCATCAGTTCACTCCTCAGTCATCTCAGCAAAAAGGAGCCTTAAAATCTTCAGAGAAAGATTTCCTTGATCAGAATTTTCAGAAAAACATTTTCTGATTTAATAAGTTTCCTGGTTTACACATTATTCACCTACAACTTCAGCACATTTCAATCCGTGTAGAAAATATTTTCAAATGAGCACTTTTATGCCCCTGTTAGTAGAATCTGGTGGACATAATTTATCTTTCTGGAGTGGCTGCAGGTCATTTAGGCCCTGGGTGGAGTGGCAGACAGTGCATGGGGAAGTGAGGATATTGACAACCAAGCCAGACACTGAGCAGGACCACGGTTGTTTGTGTAGTACAGTAAGGACGCATCAAACAGGGTGAATGTTTCCTGACTTCAGGACACGCCTTGGGGGCTGAGTATGTAAAGAAACCCCCAACACTGAGGTCCTAAACTTTAATTCTCTTTAAAGAGCTTAGTCACTTGAACTCCAGGGATTTGAAATCTTGCTAGTTTAATACAGATAGAAGAGTCCAATACAGAAAATATTTTCAGTTCTGCTGGGAATTTTTCCCTTGTCAAACAACTGCCCTAGTCCCTGAAAATAAAAATCTGTGAAACTCAACTTGCTTTAAATTCCCAATCTTGGTAGCAAAATTGGCATCTTGGACCTGGTTCTGCATTCAGCATCGCTTACTGGCTATGTGGCTTTGGATAAATTAGCCAGTTTTTTTGATCCTCCATTTTTTCATCAGTATTATCATACATTTGTCTCAGCGTGGCACTGGGAAGACAGCAGTGGGTAATACAGACAAAGCATCCATAGCTCAACACCTGCTAATTCTCTTCTTCTCCACTCAGTTTCCTTGTCTCATCTGCTCCTTTTCCTTTGATCAAATTATTTCTAGAAATAAGCCAAGACTTTTTAAACCAGTTTACATTGGGCCGCCATGTTGTATAGACCCAGGCGGCACCATTTGATTGTGGTCTAGTTTTGCTTTAAGGGGCACCATTGACATGAACCACAGTGTGAGTTGTACTCCCTGGAGTTGCACAGCACTGTGGCCTCAAGTTCCCTCATTGGTCCCATTCAGCTTAGACATACAAGGAGATGTCAGCATATGATATAATCTTCCTGCCTCTTCCCCTACCCCCATGGAGGGAACAAATGTGGCCAAATGACTAATGACAGAGTTCAGGATAAGATATTCTATTGAAAGTTATAGGGATTCCAGGAGCCCAAGACCAAGCCCTCAGAGTCCCTCTGAGACCTGAATACCAGGAAGAATGTGTGCAATCCCCATGTTGAAAAAGGAAAAGGGTTATATGGGGGTCTTAGAATCAAGGATATGAGTATTGAGAAAAGAAGATCAGAAACAAGCACAAGGAATGGGGGTCCAGGGTCCCACTTAAACCTTCTGAGCCAGGCACTATAGACAGCATATGGCAGGTCGACCTCGCCTGGGACAAGGCAGACAGGTTGGTTCACAGCAATGGTCTCCGAGGACAGCAGCTACAGACCGATCCTTACTGTAATTGTTGTTTATGACAGTTTAGTAGTTGAGACTGCAGACTTTGGAATCAGACAAACTTAGATTCAAATCCCCACATTTTCACTTACTTGCTGTGTTAATTGGGCAAGTTGCAGAAAGGCTGTGGACCTCGTCTACAAAATGTAGACAATACTGCCCACTTTTACATGTGAGAGCTCATTTAATCCTCAAACCAGCTCTGTGCATTAGGTGCCATTATTATTCCCATTTCACAGATGATGAAACTGAGGCCCCTGGAGAGGTTAAATGCTCATTCAAGGTCCTAAAGATGGTAAGGAATGAAGCTGTAATTTAAAATGCCAAGACCCAGCCTCCTTGGCACAGGACCAAGACTCTCCCTTGTCTTTGTCATGCAGATCTCAGAACTCATCATCCCCACCATGGAGACAGCCCGGCAATCCTTCTTCTTAAAAACCTACCTGGACCATGAGATTCCAATGCTGTTTGTGGGTCCCACAGGCACTGGCAAATCAGCCATCACCAACAACTTCCTTCTCCGCCTGCCCAAAAACACCTACCTTCCCAACAACATCAATTTCTCTGCCAGAACCTCAGCCAATCAGACCCAGGACATCATCATGTCCAAACTGGATCGACGGCGGAAGGGCCTTTTTGGGCCTCCCATAGGGAAGAAAGCAGTGGTGTTTGTGGGTAAGGCATTGGCCCAGGTCTATACACAACCGGGTTCTTTCACCCCAAACTGCTGCAAACCAGAGCTTCCCTTTATAGCACCACTGTACATTCCTTTTACTCTCTCTGGGAGATAAAACATTCCTGATTAATACAGTTTAGTATTTCCCTACCCTTCTTTTTTACCTTCCTTCCAACCTTCCTTCCTTCCTTTTTAATCCCTGGTCTATTGTGACTTAACCTCCCTACCCTCCCTTTAACATAGAGACAACACGATCTTCCTTGTAAAGTCATTATTGGACTAGATAAGATAATGTGTGTAAAGTTCCTAAAATGTCACCTGACACAAACTGGGCATCCAAACAATGTTTGTTGAAGAAAAACTAAAAGAGCCTCTATCTTATTGAATGCCTCCTATGTGCCAGGACTGAGCAGTATGCTACTGGGGAAAAGGCAGTCCCTGCCTTCAAGGAAGTCATGGCATATTCTTGCCGTTTTTGTTTTGCTCCTCAAAAACCCCAGCTCCCATCAGAGTTCAACTGTTACTTCTTGGTCAAATTAACATAGTCTATTTGCTGGTAGCTTGACTGTCTTCCTCACCACCATATCCTCAGCACTTAACAAAATGTCTAGCACATAGTAGACAATCAGTATGTTTTAGTTGAGGGAAATGGGAAGAAATTAAATGCCTGTTTGTTGATGCCAATCCATGCATCCTTATGGTCACAATGCGCTGAGATCTCAGTGAGGCAGGACAGCCCAGAACCCAGGAAAACCTCTTCCTGTCTGGTCAGGATGTCCGCTGACTAAGCCCTGCCTGGAGCATAGAGTGGGACAACTGGGCACGGACCGCCCCACAAAGGCAGCTGTCGCCTCTTACCACCCGTGAGAGCAGAGGATGCTAAGGGCTTAGGATATGTGACTTTTCATTCTTTCCCCAGATGACCTCAACATGCCAGCCAAAGAGGTATATGGGGCCCAACCCCCCATCGAGCTCCTGAGGCAATGGATTGACCACGGTTACTGGTTTGACAAGAAAGACACAAACAGGCTGGACATCGTGGATGTGCTGCTTGTGACAGCCATGGGACCCCCCGGGGGAGGAAGGAATGACATTACTGGTATGCGAAGAAAAGAGCTCATTCCTCTCTCTCCCCACCCCAGCAGAGCTGGGCCATCTCCGTGATTGGAGGGCTGGTGCAGGGCACCCTGTCTTGATGGAGCGGGGAGCAAAAGTGTGTGCAGGCTCCAGACATTATGTTGGAAGTTGTGTGAAATAGGATGGGGAGGTGACAAGATGATGTGCGGAGTCTTTGGGTAATTTCTAGAGAAACAGAGAGACTCAGATGAAAAGCATAGTTCAATGTGGCCAGTGTGTGTTCCAGGAGGGTAGCTAGATCAGAGGTCCCCAACTACAGGTGCGTGACGGGGTCACTTGCCATATTTGTTACAATTCTTCAGGTTGCCAGAGACAGAACACCTAACCCAAAGTGGCCTAAGCAAAATAAACAATAATAGTAGCAAATAAGTAAATAAACGGAATTTCCCCCCTATCATCTAACAGTTCAGGAACATATCTTGCTTCAGGTACAACTTGATCCATCCAGTTCTATAGAAATCTATACTTTTATGCTGATTAAGAATAAGATTAAGAACCTTCATACCATTTGCTGACATGGATTCTGTGACCTTGGACAAGTCTCTCCTCTCTGGTACTCAGCTTTCTCATTTGTAAAATAAGGAAAATAGGGTGATTTTGTTTGGGTACCCAAAAGATCACCTTCCACTTCCAGTATAGAGTGGAGGGGTGCCTTTGCCTTGGGTTTGAGTACAGCAAGGTCTTGGGTATCTAGCATCTATGCATTCAGCACCTCTCTCACCAGTGAAAGGGAGAGGAGCTTGGTATATTACTTGTCTCTGTGTAAGACCTAACCTTTCAAAAGAGATTATCTGTTTCCCAGTGCTCATTGCAAAGTGGCTCATGCCCGCAATCCTGGCAACTCCAGAGGCTGAGATGAAAGGATCACTTGAGGCCAGGAGTTGGAGACCAGCCTGGGCAACATAGTGAGACCCCATTTCTTAAAAAAAAAATAGTAATAACTACCATTTACACAGCAATTGACAATTTTCAAGCTATGTCACAAATGTGATCTTTGAGAGATCCTATAATAAAGCCCACTGCCCAATGACAGCCAGGAACACGTCTGCAGTCAAGTGAAATTAAGTATATTAATTTGCTGTCTGCACCCCGGGGAGGCTTGAGGAAGTTTCTGATGAAAGGGAGTCAAATGGGTTGTGCTAGGTGATGAGGGAAGGCTTCAGGAAGCAGGGGCTCTGTTCTGGATTGGGTCTCTCAGGAAGTGGGGACAATCTTATGAGTGGGTGTCTTAATAATTTTTGTCTAAGTTTTGATTTGCATTGAAATAAAAAAAATAAAAGAATAATTTTTGTCTAGGAAACAGGAGAAATGAAATGGGGCTAGAGTTGTCACTTGGTGAAGAAGCAGAGTCACTCACATTAGCTAAGAGAGAGGAAATTTGGTCATTTTCATGGATGCAGAGCTATCTTGTTCCATTATAGTCATGGAATAATCACATCTGATGTTGATATTTAATGAAATTATTTGCAGCAAAAGATACCAAATTAATAATGGTTAACTTGGGCTGTGGGAGAATGAAGTTGGTGTGTGGGAGGTAAGTGAAAGAAGGAGATATTAACTTTCTACAAAAGATTTCTGAATTGTTTAACTATTTTACAATAATCACGTATTGCCCTTATCTTTTAAAAACAACCTTGAGCATTAGACTAGTCCTGTTAATAGAACTCCGGCAACATGGAGATGTTCTATATCTGTATTGTACAATACAGCAGCCACTAGCCACATATGGCTGTTGAGCACTTGAAATGTGGCTAATGAGACTCAGGAAATCTATTTGTAATGTCATTTAATATTAATTAATTTTCATTTAAATAGCCACATATGGGTAGATGCTGCCATATTGCAGAGCTCAGCTCTAGAACATGAAGGTAGAGAGAAAGCCAACAATCCCATATCCAGGGTCACTAGGTCCATGCAGTGTGATCATGTGTGCACACTCACATGTGTGCATGTTTTCCAGGACGATTCACTCGCCATCTGAACATCATTTCCATCGACGCCTTTGAGGATGACATTTTAACCAAGATTTTCAGTTCCATTGTTGACTGGCACTTCGGGAAAGGGTTCGATGTGATATTCTTAAGGTAAGAGGTTCCTGTGTCTTCCCGGATATTGGCCTGGGGGTTCTCAGTTCTGGCCCCTCCTTGACTGGTATGCCTTCCCCCTTTCTCCCAAGGTACGGAAGGATGCTGGTGCAAGCTACTAAGATAATTTACAGAGCTGCAGTGGAGAACTTCCTGCCAACTCCCTCTAAGTCACATTATGTCTTTAATCTGCGGGACTTCTCACGGGTGATCCAAGGGGTACTGCTCTGCCCTCACACCCACCTGCAGGTCAGCCACTGTCATTTCTGCTACCAAGATCATTCAGCAATGTCCTTGGCTACATGAGATGTGTCATATTAATAACAGCTAACTTTTATTAAGAACTTAGTCTATCCTACGCATTGTGCTAAGTATTTTATAAACATTGTCTCGTTTAATCCTCACCCAAGGATTTATGTATTACTTGAGAACTACTACCTTCCATTCATTCAAATAATTAACTCTGGATTTTTAGGATGTGGAAAAATTTATCCGGCTTTGGATCCATGAGATTTATCGGGTCTTCTATGACCGTCTGATTGACATGGAGGACAGGCAGGTCTTCTTCAACATGGTGAAGGAAACCACCTCCAATTGCTTCAAGCAGACTGTAGAAAAGGTAAGCCAGATTCTGTGGTCATTTGGCCTCGGAAATGGTTCCAAGTGTTTGATCACATTAGTCTCAGGTTTCAGGTTCCCTCCCCAGTGGAGACACATGGCTCTATTCTCTGAATCTTGGGAAATGGGACTGAGTCAATCAGTCATTTGATTTGGTGATATTTTACTTGCTCCAATGTGGCTTCCCTTTTGTAGTAACATGGAAGTTTGGATCCATTCAAAGTGGTTTAATAGATCATGTTATTTGTTTATAATCAACTCAAAATGCATTTTTAGGGTCAATTAATTTGTGAATTGATAAATGAACCATAAATTTTCATGGTTTGGCTGGGGTCCTTATAAAGCCCAAGTGAAAGACTGTCATGGTCTTCCATTTGTGACTATTTTCTCTTTTCCATTTTGATATAAAAACAATTGTTTTAAACCTATATATTTGCATCACCTGGTTCCACCTCCATTGCTAAGAAGCTGTGATTTCTTCATACAATAATTTCAAAAGTATTTCATGTTGCATTCTAAGTGCAGAAGCATTACCAGGTTCTAATATCAGGAAGAGGAGGTATCTAAAACATTCCTACTCCAGGCACAGAGTGGGGACCAGGGGTCATGCCTGAATCTCTAGTTGGTGGAGGAGCAAGGACATAAAAAGCAATGCTATCCTTTGACTACCTTCTCGGGGGACCTCACAATTTGACCACCAATGTTTTAATCACTTAGTAAATAGACTGACTCTCACTTTTACACGCTTTCCTTAATGTCCTTCCATCATAGTCTTTACAATCATCAGGTCCACATATTATGTTTTTTTAAAAAAACAAACTATTGATGAACCATGACTTTGAAGAATGTGCTCAGAGGAAACACGCACATCTCCTGCTCCCTCCCTCCAAACCTCCCACTGCCTCCCTGGTTGGGGCATTGGCTGAATGCCCAGCTGAGCCTTATTCTTCTCATAGGTGCTTATCCACTTGTCACCTACTGGAAAGATCGTCGATGATAACATTCGTAGCCTCTTCTTTGGAGATTATCTCAAGCCAGAAAGTGACCGAAAAATCTATGATGAGATCACTGACCTGAAACAGCTCACAGTGGTCATGGAGTACTACCTGGAGGAGTTCAACAACGTCAGTAAGGCCCCCATGTCCTTGGTCATGTTCAGGTTTGCCATTGAGCACATCTCCAGGATCTGCAGGGTCCTGAAGCAGGACAAAGGCCACTTGCTCCTGGTGGGCATCGGGGGCAGCGGACGACAAAGTGCCACCAAACTGTCCGCATTCATGAACTCATACGAGCTGTACCAGATTGAGATCACTAAGAACTACATGGGCACTGACTGGCGGGAGGACCTGAAGAAGATCATGCTGCAGGCTGGTGTGGCCAACAGGAGTACCGTGTTCCTCTTCGCTGACAACCAGATCAAGGACGAGTCATTTGTGGAGGACATCAACATGCTTCTGAACACAGGCGACGTGCCCAATATCTTCCCCGCTGACGAGAAGGCTGATATCGTGGAGAAGATGCAAATGGCAGCCAGGACCGAAGGCGAGAAGGTTGAAGTCACTCCCCTTTCCATGTATAACTTCTTTATTGAGAAGGTGAAAAAGAACCTTCACATTGTCCTTGGTAAGAAGAGGCAAACTCAGTTTGCCCTTTTCCTCTGGGTGTTTCAGGGTCTTCCGAGTGCCTGAAGTATACTAGTCCCCTTGCAATGGTCCCAGGGCTGCTCCAGCCAAGGCACCAGCAAGGGGTTAAGGCCTGGAGTTCCTCTGGGAACTTCTTCCACTCTCCTGAACAACTATTTTAAACCTGTTCCACTCTCTTCAGTTCTCCGAATTTTCCTCTGAGAAAGAGCACACTTTAGCATGTGACTCTTGCACAGAATAGTGTCTGGCATTCCTCTTACTGTGAATGGCATTCGCAATCTATCCAGAAACCTAGGAATTATGTTTAATACCTTTCTCTTGTTACCAAGTCTCATCTATTTTTACCTCTTAGCTATCTCTTAAATTCACTCTTTTATCTTTGTCTCCATCACCTTCGCATTAGCTAAGCTGCCGTCATTCACCCAGAGCTCACCTCTGCATCCTTCTGTTTTTTCTATCTTCACTCTTGTCCATTCCAGATCTTTCTGTTCTATGAGCCAGAATAATATTTTTCATGTATTGCAAATATGATCATTGCACACGTGTGCGTGCACACACAGACACACAAACTTAAATTTTTTTCCAGTAGGATAAGGACCAAAATTCCTAACCTGTGGTCTCATAAGGCCACCTGCCAGACTGTCCCCTGTGTCCTTCTCCACCTTCATCTCAAACCATGACTCCCCTTTCCCCCCGTTCTTCAGCCACACTGACCTCCTCACACTTCCACCTATGCATCATGCTTCCTTCCACCACATTGAGTCTAAATAGACAAGGAATGGAATTTGGGGTGTAGAATCCAGAATTCATGGTTGGATGGAGATGGGATCAGAAACAAGCTGACGGCCTCTCAGCAACATCTGTAGGTAACTATGTATGGCTCCCTGCGAGTCAGCACAAAGAGAGCAGCAAGTCAAAGAGCTCAAGCCACTCTGGCTAAGTAACCCAAAGTATGCAGAAGCAACAATAGTGTGCGTGTATGTGTTAGAAGGCTAATGTAATACACTGAGATCTCATCACAGAGTTATATGAAAATATCCCATGATTCCCCTGAGCTTCTCAGGCACTCTACATGGCTGTTCACAACCATACCCCTGGAGTACCAGAGGGTGTACCTCCCTTACCCCACCAGAATCCTTGGAAATACCTACCTGCCCCTTTGGGTCTGCCTGCCCTGGTGAATAGGAATTAACAAAGTCTACTTTTCATCAGCCATGAGTCCAATTGGAGACGCCTTCAGAAACCGTCTGAGAATGTTCCCTTCACTGATCAATTGCTGTACAATTGATTGGTTCCAGTCCTGGCCCACAGATGCTCTGGAATTGGTGGCCAACAAATTTCTAGAAGATGTGGAGCTTGATGACAACATTCGGATAGAGTAAGTGTTAGCTGCATTTTGGTACCCCAAATATTCCATGTCGAAAATCCAGATGTTGGCTCTATTATTATTGTTGTTTTAAAGATTTCTCAATTTACGTATAAAAAATGCCTTACATTTTTAAAATCGAATCATATTTAGTTAGATATTTAATAAAATACCTTTGCTGAAAAAGAATAAAATTGTATTGTTCAGAATTGTCCTGGAGACACACTGTTGTCATAGCTATGAGGACCTGGATATAATAATATAGCTAGTTCAATAATCTTAGAATATGCATTTTTAACAGAAACAATATTATGGCTGAGGGGATGAAAATTGGTTCCTGTGGGGGAGAAAAACTTACTCTTTTTGTATAAAACATAGATATTTTAAAAAGCACTTAATTTTGGCTAGAGTAAGGGAAGAGATGAGAATGTCGACCACTCTGGGTGCTCCACGGGGGCAGGGATCAGTTAACCCTCCTCGTCCACCTCTATATCCTTAGTGCCTAGCAGGTGCTGGGTACATAGTTGGTCCAATTACTGTTTATTAAATGAACGAATGAAAAATGAAGAATCAGGCAGGGTTAGAGTATCTATGGCCTTAAATTCCATTTTGAGAATTTTGAAGTTTATTCTGTAGACCAGAAAACCCTTAACCTGAGTCCACAGGCTCACAGATAAGATAGAATTCAGTGGGTTGGTGAATACAAATGGGAAAAAATTTTATCTCTGTTTACCGCTGATATCCAAGTGGCACTTTGCATTTCCTTCATTGATGAATGTAGCCAATAAACCCCAGTAGGATTAGCAGGTCCTGTGACTTTGTTACCCGTAGGAATCACAGTTCTTTTCATAATTCATTTAGTCATGACGGATAGCTCAGCATTTAATTTCCTTCAAAGTTATAATAGGTTTTAAACCTGTTGCCTAATGTTGTTATTTAACGGAGAAAACTTTGGTCCACGGCTAAGTTCAATTCACCACCTGTTTTTGTAAATAAGGTTTTATGGGAACGTAGCCATGCCATTGGTTTACATATCATCTATGGCTATTATTTTACTATAATGGTAGAGTAGGGGCGACAGAGCTATTGTGTAGTCCACAAAGGCTAAAATATTTACTATCTGACCATTTCCAGAAAAAGTTTGCTGAACCCTGATTTAATGCATCAGTAAAGAAGTATATATATTACTATATCACAAATTTGGCTTTAAAAATATTTTGGAAAGTCTATTTCAATATAATTGGTTCCCTTGGTAATTCTATATATTTTGTTTTATACTGCTTTTTTTTTTTTTTAAGACAGTGTCTTGCTCTATCACCTAGGCTAGAATAGAGTACAGTGGTGCCATCATAGCTCACTGCAACCTCAAAGTCCTGGGCTCAAGCCATTCTCCTGCCTCAGCCTGCCGAGTAGCTGGGACTACAGGTGCACACCATCATGCTTGGCTAATTTTTCTATTTTTAGTAGAGATGGGGTCTCACTTTTGCTCAGGCTGCTCTCAAACTCCTAGCCTCAAGCCATGCTCGTGCCTCAGCCTCCCAAAGTGCTAGGATTACAGTTGCAAGCCACATTATTCTACAAAGTCAGAAGGCTTTTCCAGGCTGTCAAAGGTTAGGAACTCCTGGTGATTCATCAAAGGGATCAGAGACAGAAATGACTTGACCAAAGACCATTTCAGGAAGAGTATGCACATACCCCCAACCCGATCTTTCCTTAACTCAGCTCTGTTGACCTGCCTTCAGAGGATTTTGGATTCTAGTGGGTCATAGTTGGTGTCTGTGTCTTCTTGTACCCTCACATCTGTAACCAAAGTTGTGTCACATCTTCCTGGGTCCTGCCTAACCATCTTGATGTCCTCGGCAGGGTCGTCTCCATGTGCAAATATTTTCAGGAGAGTGTAAACAAGCTGTCAGTCGATTATTACAACACGCTTCGTAGACACAACTACGTTACCCCCACCTCCTACCTTGAATTGATTCTAACCTTCAAGACTCTTCTAAACAGCAAGAGGCAAGAGGTGGACATGATGAGGAACCGTTACCTGACAGGCTTGCAAAAACTCGATTTCGCATCCTCACAGGTGAGTGCTGCCAAAGTAGAACAGGGAAGAAGAGAGGCCCAGGACAAGATGGAGGTGGTGGGACATTTGTTCAAGTGCAGAATTTAAGAGGACACCAGAGAAAGACAGGATCTGACCCTGCATTTGCAGAGTTCACCTCACGCACCTTACCCTAACACCATCCCTGTGGGATCTTTAATTTAAGATTTTGATATTTTGTTCATCATGGATTTTTTTTCCATTAATTTTTATTTCTTCACATATTGCAATAAAGTATTAATTATCTTGAGTATTGAGTTTTTTGGTGCCCACTGAAGTTCTGTGCTCAAGGTGAGTGCCCCCCTTTTCTCATCCTTGTGGGTAACTGGGCAGGGTAAGACAGTGGAGTCAGACCTGGCCTCCAGTTCCAGCTCTTCCACACACCAGCTACAGAGCCATGAACACATTATTTCACCTCTTTGGGCCTCAGATTCCTCTTCTATGAAAAGGTGATAACAGTTTTTACTGCATAGGGCTGCCATGAAGATGAAATGAGCTGACACAAGTATAAGCCCTTAGCAAAATGCCTGGCAGATGAGTTATTAATTAACTTGTGCTTGGAGCCACTTGACAAACTATCTAAAATGAGAGCCATACTAAGAGATGAGTTCTCAGCCCCAGTAAAGACTGATTTACAGGAGGTTGGCCTATTGCTGGGTACAGGAAACCCACAAACACTGCAACACTAGGATGGGAGGAGATGTCAGAGGTGGCCCTGCTCCTGGGGGTGCTGAGTCTGACTTGGGGTCCTTGGTTCTTAGAGAGTTGTTGAAACTCGAGTCTGCCCAGGCAAGGGTGAGCAAACTATGTTGTTTGAAGAACAGCAAAAGGGCCTGAGATGAGACAGTCTAGACCAGAAAAGAGAATGACAGTGCCAGTTAACATTCCTTGAGCCCTAACGCAGGCCCGGTGCTGTGTATGAGGAAAGTACTGATACCACCTCCACGTTACACACAAAGGAACCAAGACGCAGAGAGGCCAGGTGCCTTGCCCACGATCACGCAGCCTGGCAAGTAGTCGGGCCAAAGCTGAAACTCAGACCTGCGTGACTCCAGAGCCCGTGTTCCTAACTAGACCAGCGTGTGGTGCCTCTGGTCTCACACAGTGACGCTGGGGACAGTGAATGTAAGGTCATGAAAACCCTCTCCAAATACTTGAAATCCAATCCTGTGTGGCTGAGATGCCTTAGAAAGCAGATTCAGGACCCGTGAGTGAAAACTGCATGAGGGTAAATTTCAACTCTTCATTGGGAAAATCTAATGGGTTTAGTTGTCTGAAAAACGGCACAACTCCCATGAGAGGTAGTGCGCTCCCTATAATTAGAGGTGTTCAAACAGAGACCAGAAGACCACTTGGCAAGTATGTTTTATAAGGCATCAGACTGTTGGGCTTAGTCAGCTTGGGCTGCCATAGCAAAATATCCTAGACTGGGCAGCCTCAACAACAAATCTTTATTTATGTCTCACAGTTATGGAGGCTGAGGAGTCTAAGATCAAGGCACTAGCAGAGCTGGTTCTGGTGGGGACTCTCTTCCTGGTTTGCAGGCAGCCACCCTCTTGCTGTGTCCTCACGTAAAGAGACAGATGATTTCATGTCTCTTCCTCTTTTTATAAGAACAATTATCCCACCATGAGGGCCCCACCCTCATGACCTCATCTAACACTACTTCTAAAGGTCTCACATCCAAATCCCATGAAATTGGGGATTAGACTTCAACATAGGAATGGGATAGGGTGGACTGGGGACACAAATGTTCAGTCCACAGCTCTATTGGAAAATATAGTCTTGAAAGATCCTTCTATCCAGGTATCTGAGCTATGTATATTTCCTTCACAGCCTTAAAAAATGTAGCTTTTATAAAAAAAACTTTTTAACTTGCTTTTGGTCTGTCTCTCCCTGCCTCCAACACTAGAATGTAGACTCAATGAGGGTAAAACTGTGCCTTTTTCAAATTTTTAGTTTTCTATTCTATGTCCAATGCTTAGCCTAGTGCTTGATAAATACAACACACAGCATTGAAAGACCAAAGAGCTAATCACTAGCCAAAAATACATACCCAGTACTATGTCAAAATCATTAGTTTGTATTTTCTGCACATGTCATAAGTTGGGGAATCATGTCAACTCTTGCCTGCCCACTTTGCTGTTTTCAGCACTGACACAGCTATCTCTCAATTCCTCTCACCCCTCCTTGCCAGGTGGCAGTCATGCAAAAAGAACTGACTGCCCTTCAACCTCAGCTCATCCTCACCTCTGAGGAGACCGCTAAAATGATGGTGAAAATTGAAGAGGAGACGAGAAAAGCTGATGCCAAGAAACTTCTGGTGCAGGCAGATGAAAAAGAAGCCAATGCTGCTGCCGCCATTGCTCAAGGAATCAAGGTACAAAGAGCTGAGGGGAAAGGGAGGAAACTAGTTCTGCAGAATGTGCATGGTCGTGGCCATCTTGCAGATGAGAAAAGTGAGGATCAGAAAGCGTAGGCGATTTTCCCAGCAACACACAGCTAGTAAGTGATGAAGCAAACCTTTCAGACACATGGCTCTCTCCAGGAAGCATTATTGTTTTCCAAATATTCTCCATCTCACTCAGAGTCAAGGTCTGTAAAACCCAACATGTGCTGACCTCATCTCTTACTACTTTCCCCTCATTCATTCTGCTCAAGCCACACCAGCCTCCTTAGCTATTCCTTAAATAATCACAAGGCACACTTCTACCCCAGGGCCTTTGCACTGGCTGTTCCCTCTGCCCCAAATGCTCTTCCTTTAGATATCCACATGGCTAGTCTCCTCCACCTCCATCCCATTTTTGTGCAATTATGCCTGGCACGTTGTAGATGTGGAACAGAGATTTGTCAGAGGACAGAATGTTGAACCTAGAGGACTCCATTTGAAAGTGATTCTTGTACCCAGGAAGAGATAGTCCTGGGAAGGGCTTGATCTACATTCAGATATTGGAAGAAAATCTGATTAACATTGATGTGATGTTATATATTTCTCAAAGCACTTTGGAGTACATGGTTCCATTTGAGTGTCACAACTACCTTCAGACTTAGGGATCCATGTCTGAGACTTGATGGCATCAAGGTTCAGTGGCAAAATGACTTCCCAGAACTGGAGAGCTAGTTGAGGGATTAAGATCCAAGGTTCGTGGAACTTATCTCAAGATATTTGCTCCCATACCCCCACTTGGCAGTTATGGAATTCTTTTGACCATTCTTCAAACAAGGGCTTGAGCAAGAAGGAGCCTGTGTCTATATTCTGTCATAAGTGGGTCACGGGGCATTTTCTCAAAAAGGACAGGCCTTTTCCATTGGCTTTTCTCCAGTGAGTCCTGAGACCTGACCTGTGATAGATTCCTTGGGGATCTGATCCCTGGTCTCAGAGTTACACAATCAGTACTTTGGATCACAGAAACGCTCAGTCATAATCCCAGCAGCATGGACAAGAGGCAAAGGCAAACCACAAAAGATAGTAACCGCCAGGCACCAAAACCTGTTAATCAGCAGGTGATTTGCCATTCCATGACGAGATGATAATATTAGTTACTACTTATCAGCACCATGCTGGTTCCTCTGGTATTCCTCCATTTAACAAATATTTATTGAACACTTACTACATGTTGGCACTTTTCCAGGCAGTGGGGAACTAGCAATGAACAGGAAAGATAAAATTCCTTCCTTCACGGACACTGTATTCTCCTCTTCTTACAAGGCAAATGTCATCATTCCCCGGTTACAGAGGAGGGAATTATGGCACAAGAATGTAAATGGCCTGTCCAAGGTCACACCGTTACCAAGTGACAGAGTTAGCATTCAAACCCAGAGCTCTTTGACTCCAAGCCCTTACTTTTAACTGTTATTCCAGAAGTTGCAGACTGACAGCCAGTGAGCACAGGTGCACTGTGACACACACAGTACTTCTTAAAAATCAGAAACAGTTATCAACTTTTAAAACTCAGGAGATTTCAAGTAAAAATTTTGAATTTTCTGCTTTTTTTAAAAACACATCAGGCATTCTGGCAACATTGGACCTGTGTTCCTGGGTTACACTCATCAGTGGCGACAAACAGATGCTGCCTCTGTGTGTTCCCGTTTACCAAAGCCCCAGCCAACCCGCTTCCCACACTCTGTCACTGGCCTGGCCCCTCAGTCACATGAATTTGCAACTCTTTCATGGTCCTGTACTAGAATTGGGCACATCAGGGCTCAATTTTTACTCTGCCCCTTCCTAGCCTCAGTTTCCCCATCCATGAAATGGAGGTACTGAGAGAAAACATGTTAAGTTTGTAGCATGTGTCAGTTTAGTGGTCCATGTTAGCTGTTCTCCAAAATTGTTGTTCTTTGCTCTATAGCAAGGGGCTCGCCTATGTGAGGAAGGGCCGGAAGGGGAGCGACACACCCAGGATTCTGCTCTGTAATGTCAGGGGAAAATAGCAACTTCCTGGAGCAGGAGGGAGGTGAAAGATGACACGAGGTTTATGAGGAGATGACCTAGGACTCCCCACCACACCCACTGCCAGGCAATAAACTGCTACCTTGGGTTTCGGTGCAAGGGGTGAGGTTTAATGCTCTGCCATGCCATCCCCCATTCTGGGAGTGACATCTTAGAGGTGAGTCAGGAGATGAAAGAAACTATGGAGGGAGGAGAAGAAACCTGCATCTGCTCTGTAATTTCCCTGAGGCTTTCATATGGACCAGAATCCCTTCCTGAAACTTTCAGGGCTATAGTCCTTCTCCACACTAGGACTAAGACTGCAAATTTTCTCTAATCTCCTCATAGCCCCAGAAATGACACAACACGGAAGAGCACCCAGTAGGGGCACCTAATGCATAGTAGGAACTCAGTTGTGCAAATGGAATCTATACTAGGAAGATTAAGAGACTGGAAGAGAGAGAATCAGGTCTCCAACACTCCATTCACAAGTATGATTGTTGCTTAAATTGGTCAGTTCTTTTCAAGCTAATGAATCATTTCTTTTCCTCCTAATGAGGATAATAAATGATACTGGAATTACTGAAGATCTGATTATATTTCGTCAGGGTGCACTGAGCTTCATACGTCTCAACCAGCCCTGTTGCTCCTTGCATTACTAAGACACAGAGACCATTTTAATTATTTTTATCATAGAAATGAATGTTGTAACAACACATATGAAAGAAATTTTTAGAACTCAATTTTAACACCTTTTCAATTTGCCACTTCAATTAGAAGTTTCCTTTTAGTCCCTGTCCATACACAGGGATAGTTTTACATTATTGCGTTCATAGCATCCTCACGATTTCCATCATGCTTTCCCCCCACTTCACATCCTGTCACAAACATTTTTCCAAAATGTCATATAATCATCTTAATGATCGTTTCGAGCAGGTACATCACGCATCAAGTAGCCATTGCCTCACTGGACACTAAAGTCTGTTCCCTCCTGCGCTTTGTTTTTAGTGTTTCGATCGTGTCAACTGAAGTTGCTCAACAGATCTGTGTGTCAGAGTCACCTGTGGAGTTTTAAAAATGCAGATGCCCAGACCCCGCCCAGACTGAATGAATCAGAATCTCTGGGTGTGGGCTTGACCATGGGAGGTTCTAAAGGCTGTTCCATGACTCTGATGTGTAAGCAGGGTGGAGAATCACTGTTACAGAGGATGGCGCCATGGGAGGCCTTTTTGAGTTATTTGACAAACCATTTAGCTTGCTCCAAGACTGAGCTGGAACCCAGGCCTCGACCCTTAGGAAAGGAAGCAGAGCTGCCAGGCCACCGAGTTGTCTGGCATATTATAAGAAAGTAACAAGGAACTATTGATGATGTAAAGCCTTGGGTGCCTGGGATTGCTGAAACCCACCAAGTTTCCAAAACTGTGGCTGAGCCATCACCTGTGGCCTCCTCTGCCACCAAAACCTTTCTGAAGCTGACCATGAGAAACAGCAGAGACCGGCTTCGGTTCTTCTCCCTCTGTTTTTGCATGCTGGTATGTGTCCTAGGGATGAAGAATGGGCTAGCTGTGTTGCCCCTCAGAGGGAGCCATTTTTGCCATCTGAAGCAGGACATTCCATTTGATGTTGGGGACATCTGATGTGGCTCATTTGAGGGGGGTGTTTTAATATGATAAAGCCAAATAAAACATTGCTAAAAGTTTATATGAAAAGCAGAAAACCTAAAATAACGAAGCCATGATATACACGTATGTATACATATACATGCACGTGCACACACATGTATGTAAGCAGTTGGAACAACCTTTGTTTTGCTTGCCTATCACAATAAACCTATGGAATATAAAGACTTCAACATATGCTGCTTTAAGTTGCCTAAGAGTTGACATACTCCTGTGAAGGTTTACTTCAGTCATGGCTGTGTGATCACTCCTTGGACCCAGGGAGCTAACAGAGAATTCACTGAGTGGGGAGCCAGGAGCCTGGCTCTGTGACTAACCAGCTGTGTGACCTTGGCCAATGCATTTTACCTCTTAGGACCAGTGTGTGTGTGTGTATGTGTGTGTGTGTGTGTGTGTGTGTGTGTGTGTGTGTTTAATTTGGTAATTGAATTATAAACTAATCTATAATATAAGGTCCCTTCCTGTTCTAAAATTCTATAATATTAAGCTTTCTTTTTTTAAAATTGAGATATAATTCACATACCTTTAATATTCTCCGTTTTAAATTGTTCAATGCAGTGTCTTCTAGTATATTCACAAAATTGTACAACCATCACCACTATCTAATTCTAGAGCATTTTCATCACCCCCAAAAGAAACCTATACCCATTAGCAGTCACTCCCACTTACCCCCTTCCCCAACCCCTGGCAGCCACTGACCCACTTTCTGCCTCTGTGGATTGGCCCCTTCTGCACATTTCATAGAGATGGAATCATAGTTCAGGTGGCCTTTTGTGTCCGGGTTCTTTCACGTAACATAATGTTTTCAAGGTTCATCTATGTTGTAGCAGGTATCAGTACTTCATTATCTTTTGTGGCTGAATAATATTCCATTGCATTAATTTTGTTTTTAAATTAACAAATAATGGACAAAACATACATGATCTCATTTTCCCTGAGCTTACCCCTATCTAGTACTCTACCCAGCTCTAATCTTGGTCCTCATTCCTCATCCTCCTCTTGCCTTAAACTCTACCCCAGCAGTCCCCAACCTTTTTGACATCAGGGACGGGTTTAGTGGAAAACAGTTTTTCCATGGACGCTTGGGGAGTGGGCGGTGTCACCACCTCGGCTGCATCTCAGATCATCAAGCACTGCATTCTCCTGGGGAGCACGCAACCTGGATCCCTCACATGCGCAGTTTGCAGTGGGGTTTGCGCTCCTGTGAGGGTCTGATGCCCTCACTGATCTGTCGAGGTGGCAGGGATTGGGCGGGGGTTGGGGTCCACAGCTATACCCTCTCCCCAAGCTTCACCCCATCCCTGACTGCACCCCAACCCCATCTGAGGGTGTGCAATACATTCTGGACCCTCACTCCACCCCTAGCCTTCTCCCACCCCTCACGCTTATTTCTTCCCTAAACTTGCCCTCACTGTCACTCAACCCCGAAGCCTCATTCTTTGCTCATCTTTCGACTCTGATCAATGGGTATGAAGTTGTCCAATTTATATATCTCTCTAGAATGTGTTAAAACCAAAAACTTCATTTTTTAAGATCACAAGCGAGGTAAATGCTCAAATGTTCAGGACATCCAAACCACAGCCCCAAAAGACCATACACGCGTCCCTGCTGCTGTCAACAGTCAGAGCCACCCTTGAGTGCAGAGCTCCAGGGGAGACACCTTCCTTGAAGGGCATCTGGGCAGGATGAACCTCCTGCTGCTTCCTCTGCTTCCTCCAGGAGTGGAGCTCTGCCTTGGCCCTGCGTGTGCCAGGCACTGGCACTCATCCCCTTTGTCCCTGTGCTGCCTGCAGATCGAATGCGAAGGGGACCTGGCTGAGGCGATGCCGGCACTTGAGGCTGCGCTGGCTGCGCTGGACACCCTGAACCCCACTGACATCTCCCTGGTGAAGTCGATGCAGAACCCACCAGGCCCTGTCAAGCTGGTCATGGAGAGCATCTGTGTCATGAAAGGGCTGAGACCAGAGAGGAAGCCAGACCCCAGTGGCACCGGTAACCCCCCGTCCCCACCCCACCCTGATGCCTGCCCTGGCTGCTCTCCCCTGGCAGTAGGGTGCCAGCACCCCACCCCAGGCCTGCAGGCAGGATCCCTGAGGTTGGAGGAGCTAAGAAAGGCTCCAAGATATGCATGTGCACCAGAGACCTCTCTCACACTCTTTACCAACCTCTGTCCTCTCAGTCAGTTGGGAAAATGCAGGTATCTGTGGGTGAGCTGAGCTTAGTCAAGGCCTCTGCCTACACAGTGTTATAATACAAAAATGAAGGTCACGTACACATAAGGCCTGATGTGGAGCAAAGACACACAGGGTTGTGTGTGGGTGAGAGACAGCTAGAGAGAGAGAAGCAGAAAGAGAGCCAGAAAAAGAAAGAGAATGAGACAAAGAAAGAGAAAGAGACTGAGAGATAAGTGGACAGAGACCCGGACAGCTGGACACACACAGACATGCACGCTCATACCCATAAAAAAGTAATAAATACTAGAAAGAGACCAGGAGGGAAAGTAACCAGGAGAAAGACAGAGACAGGGAAACAGAGAGAGAGAAAGGATACAGAGACTTAGGAATGGCGGGAAAGGGATAGGAGAGGGTGGAAGAACAGCTCCTTATACCATTGAGCCTAGAAACATTAATAGGCGAATATTCATTCTCCTTAAAATTAGACGTAGGGAATTATATTAATACCCCTGCCTTAGAACTGAGGAAGGCCTTTAAAAACCACCTCCAGTTCAATTTCCTGCCTTTTGAGTCTTTCTGTCCTGGGGACAGTCCTGCTATTCCTTCATTCCTTCTGAAATGTTAGAAATCCCTGATTTCTCAGTTGAAACCCTCTGGTTCCTGCTTCTCATTGCTTAGTATTCCCACTTCTCTGGCCGGTTTCGGCCCAGCAATCACATGAAGAAGATGCAAAGGTGATCAGAAACAGCTGAGCAGGGAGTGGACTTTACAAGAGGATCCTTTAGGGAAGCAGCTAGGGTATAGTAAGCTGACCTGAGCGAGGATGAGCTTAAGGAATGCTGAAGCCCATGCTCCACTCCTAGAGAGTCTTATTCTACTGATCTGGGATGTAGCCTGAGCACTAGGATTTTTTTAAAGCTCCTAGGGGATTCTAAGGTGCAGCCGGTGTTGAGACCTGCTGAGATACACAGAGCATAGCCAGGTCGTGAATGTCAGTTGTCATGTTGGATTACTGAAGATCAGCACAGAACTTGTCCTTAAATTAAAATTAAAGCACACTGTGTGTATTACCCAATCCAGAGAATTTAGTGAGTGTATTGGAATGGAGCGAAAGAGCAATTGAGTTAGTTTGGGGATCCCTTGCATTTAAACGGAGCAGATCATTTTCCAGAATGCAAACAAAAACCTTCGTGGGAAACATTTGACTGGTTGCTGTGCTTGCAATTAGGAATGGGCCACATTTGGCCTGTTGTACTCAATGTCACATGTCAGAGTATAACTTTTTTGATGAGCCTGAACTTGCCAAGTACCATGAGCCAAAAAAGCTCCCAAATTTATTCCAACATGTCGACAAAGGGAGCACTGTTCCGGGATGGGATCGGAACTCACTTGATTAGTTGTTAGTCAGCATGATGGCTGCTAAGGAGAATCAGGGGCTGGCTTTGTTTCTGGGCAGGCCATGGGTAGCCTTCTGTCCAGTTGTAAGCCTGCAAGCTGCTCCCCTCACCCTCACTCTTTCTCACGAGACCACAGCCTCACTCGCTCACACCATTCATCACAAGGAGTACTGATTGAGTTCCAGCCAGCCTGCCTCCCAGACTTGGAAAGAATATTCAAAACACACGCTGATGGGCTGGGGCTCCTGTTGCCACCTCCATCTCTGAATGGGATAATGGGGTAACATTCATTCAATCCATATTTGTTGATAACTGAGTCTTGGGCGCTGTGCCAGATTCTAGTAAACACAGCAGGAGCTTACAGCTTTGAGGGAGAGGTAGGCAATCGAAAGTAAAGGAAAACTTGCAGATTGCAATAAATGCAATAAAGGGAATGGACCTTCTAGCAAGCGAGATAAAAGAAACTTCTGGGGGAGGTAGAGAGGGGACCCCCCCTTATAAAAGAAGTCTAAGAAAACCTCTGTATGGAGGTGACTATTTTATGATTTCAGCAGATTTAGGGTAAACAACTGGAATTTTGTTACATGTATATATCATATAGTGGTGAATCTGGGCTTTAGTGTACCCATCGCCTGAGTAGTGTACACTGTACCCGACAGGTAATTTTTCATCCCTCACCCCTGCCACCCTCTTTCCTTTTGAGTTTCCAATGTCTATTATTCACTCTATATGACTATGCACACCCAAAGCTTAGCAGTATTTGATTTTCCATTCCTGAGATATTTCACTTACGATAATGGCCTCCAGTTCCATCCAAATAGCTGCAAAAGACATTATTTCATTCTTTTTATGGCTGAGTAATATTTCACAGTGTATGTGTGTGTATATATATGTATACACACCACATTTTCTTTATCCACTCATCGGTTGATGGACACTTAGGTTGATTCCGTATCTTTACAATTGTGAATTGTGTTGTGATAAACTCACGAGTGCAGGTATCTTTTTGGTATAATGACTTCTTTTCCTTTGGTTAGATTCCCCAGTAGTGGGATTGCTGGATCGAATGGCATATCTACTTTTAGTTCTTTGAGGAATCTCCATACTGTTTTCAATAGAGGTTGTACTAATTTACATTCCCACCAACAGTGTATAATAGTTCCCTTTTCACCACATCCACACCAATATCTATTGTTTTTTGACTTTTTAATGATGTTCATTCTGACTGGAATAAGATAGTATTTCATTGTGGTTTTAGTTTGCATTTCTCTGATGCTTCATGATTTTGAACATTTTTTCATATACCTGTTGGCCATTTGTCTATCTTCTTTTGAAAAATGTCTATTCATGTCATTTGCCCACTTTTTAATGGAGTTACTTGTTTTGTTTCTTCTTGCTGAGTTGTCTGAGTTCCTTGCAGATTCTGGAAATTAGTCCTTTGTTGGATACATAGTTTGTGAATATTTTCTCCCATTTTGTAGGTTGTCTATTTACTCTGTTAATTATTTCTTTCACTGTGCAGAAGCTTTTTAGTTTAATTAAGTTCCATTTGTTTATTTTTGTTTTTGTTGCATTTGCTTTTGGGTGCTTAGTCATAAATTCTTTACCTAGGCCAATGTCCAAAAGAGTTTTTCCTAGGTTTTCTTCTAGAATTTGTAGGGTTTCAGGTCTTAAATTTGAGTCTTTAATCCATCTTGAGTTAATTTTTGTATATGGTGAGAGATAGGAATCCAATTTCATTCTTCTGCATATAGCTATCCAATTTTCCCAACAGTATTTATTGAATAGGGTGTCCTTCTACCTGGAGGTGGCTTTTAAAGTGAGGCCTGAAGTCTGGTCAGGAGTCAGCTAGATGCCATTTGTTACATAAGCAAAGAACTCATGGCGTGAAGCACTTGGGATCATGGAGGAATTGAAGGAAGGTTCTCTGTGACCCAAGCCTAGGGAGTGAGGCAGAGATGAGGTAGGTGAGGTTGACTGGGCCTCCCAAACCATGATGATGAGGAGCTTGGATTTCTTCTCAAATATGAGCAGTAGCCACTGCAGAATTTTAAGTCTCAGCCAAAATGTCTTAATATAGCCTGTGATCTCTGTCTCTTGTACCAAATAGGTAAGATGATAGAAGATTACTGGGGAGTATCAAGAAAGATCCTTGGAGATCTGAAATTCTTGGAGAGTCTTAAAACATATGACAAGGACAACATCCCCCCATTGATCATGAAGCGGATTCGGGAAAGGTTTATCGATCACCCAGAATTCCAGCCAGCTGTCATTAAAAACGTGTCGTCTGCCTGTGAGGGCCTGTGCAAGTGGGTGAGAGCCATGGAGGTGTACGATCGAGTGGCCAAAGTGGTGGCCCCCAAACGAGAGCGACTGAAGGAGGCAGAGGGCAAGCTGGACGTGCAGATGCAGAAGCTGAACCAGAAACGAGCAGAGCTGAAGCTGGTGGAAGACCGTCTCCAGGCCCTGAATGATGACTTTGAGGAGATGAACACCAAGAAAAAGACTTTGGAGGAAAACATTGAAATCTGCTCCCAAAAGCTGATCAGGGCAGAGAAGCTGATCAGTGGTCTTGGGGGAGAGAAGGACAGATGGACAGAAGCGGCCCGGCAGCTGGGGATCCGCTACACTAATCTGACAGGGGATGTGTTGCTGTCCTCAGGGACCGTGGCTTACCTGGGCGCCTTTACAGTGGACTATCGGGCCCAGTGCCAAAATCAGTGGTTGGCCCAATGTAAAGACAAGGTCATCCCCAGCTCCACCGACTTCAGTCTCAGCAACACATTAGGGGATCCTGTAAAAATCCGTGCCTGGCAGATTGCTGGCCTTCCCATTGACTCCTTCTCCATTGACAATGGCATCATTGTGTCCAATTCCAGGCGCTGGGCCTTAATGATTGACCCTCAGGGGCAGGCCAACAAGTGGATTAAGAACATGGAGAAAGCGAATAAACTGTCTGTCATCAAGTTCTCCGATAGCAACTATGTGAGGATGCTGGAAAATGCTCTGCAGTTTGGCACCCCCGTGTTACTTGAAAACGTTGGAGAAGAGTTAGATGCTTTTATTGAACCCATCTTGCTCAAGGCAACATTCAAACAGCAAGGTGTTGAGTACATGAGGCTGGGTGAAAACATCATCGAATACTCCAGGGATTTTAAGTTATACATCACAACGCGTTTGAGGAACCCACATTACCTCCCGGAAGTCGCCGTGAAAGTCTGTCTCCTCAACTTCATGATCACCCCCTTGGGTCTCCAAGATCAACTTCTTGGCATCGTGGCTGCCAAGGAGAAGCCAGAACTAGAAGAGGTAAAGAACAAGTTGATTGTGGAAAGTGCCAAGAACAAGCAGCAGCTAAAGGAAATTGAAGATAAGATCTTGGAGGTCCTCTCCCTGTCCGAGGGCAACATCCTTGAGGACGAAACTGCCATCAAAATCTTGTCCTCCTCCAAAGAGCTATCTGAAGAAATCTCTCAGAAACAGAAAATAGCTTCCATGACAGAAATGCAGATTGATGAGACTCGGATGGGCTACAAGCCAGTGGCTGTCCACTCGGCCACCATCTTCTTCTGTATCTCCGACCTGGCCAACATTGAGCCAATGTACCAGTACTCCCTGACGTGGTTCATAAACCTCTATGTGCATTCCCTGGCCCACAGCACCAAGAGCGAAGAGCTGGATCTGCGCGTAGAGTACATCATTGAGCATTTCACCCTGAGCATCTACAACAATGTGTGCCGCTCTCTGTTTGAGAAGGACAAGCTTCTGTTCTCTCTCCTCCTGACCATTGGCATCATGAAAGAGAAAAAGCAAATTAATGAGGAAATTTGGTACTTCCTTCTGACTGGAGGTGTCGCGCTGGATAACCCTTTCCCCAACCCAGCTCCTGAATGGCTGTCTGAGAAGGCATGGTCGGAAATTGTCCGTGCGTCCACCTTACCAAAACTGAAAGGCCTGGTGGAACATTTGGAACTACATCTAGATGAATGGAAGCCCATCTATGACTCAGCCTGGCCGCATGAGGAGCTATTCCCTGGACCTTGGAGGTTCCTTCAAGGATTGGAGAGGATGGTGATCCTCAGATGTTTGCGGCCTGACAAAATGGTCCCTGCCGTTCGGGAGTTCATTGCTGAGCACATGGGAAAGATATTCATCGAAGCCCCTACATTTGATCTCCAGGGATCCTACAATGATTCCAGTTGTTGTGCACCATTGATTTTCGTGTTGTCTCCAGGCGCAGACCCAATGGCAGGTAAGGACAGAATGTCGTATGAGGAACATAAAAAGCCCAGAATGTGTGGATGGGTAGCAGTAGCATGTCAGTTACAGCAGGGATCTCAAACTCAGATGGCTTTGAAGGCCAACAATTTAACAAGCTAAGGTGAAGCAATTGAAGACTTCTTTTACCACCTAAAGGGAGCAGCTGCTACTTAGCACCCACGAATTGTGCCATCTGGGAATGTGAGCCCAGAATCACCAGATCATCTGATTTTTCAAGAGAAATTAGAAATGCATGCTGGGCATGGTGGCTAACACCTGTGATCCTAGTACTTTGGGAGGCCGAGGCAGGAGGATCACTTGAGCTCAGGAGTTTGAGACCAGTCTGAGCAAGAGTGAGATCCCGTCTCTACTAAAAATAGAAACAATTAGCTGGGCTTCGTGGCTGCACCTGTAGTCCCAGCTACTCCAGAGGCTGAGGCAGGAGGATCGCTTGAGCCCAGGAGTTTGAGGTTACTGTGAGCTAGGCTGACACCACGACACTCTAGCCTGGGCAACAGAGTGAGACTCTTGTCTCAAAAAAAAAAAAAAAAAAAAAAGCAGAACTTACCCATGCTTAAATCTTGGTAATTCATTCAATTTTTTTTTTTTTTTAAGCCTTATGAGGTCAAGCCCAGGGCTAGATTCAGCCTGCTGGCTGCCAGTTTATACCTTTACCTTTAACCATTTTCTCTAACTGTTGCTTCCTTAATTTTTTTAGATAATTAGAAGCTAAGTGTGGTGGTGCACACTTATAGTGTCAGCTACTCTAGAGGTGGAAGTGGAAGGATCACTTGAGCCCAGGAGTTCAAGGCTTCTGTGTGCAATGATCACACATGTGAACAGCGATTGCACTCCAGCCTGGGTGACATAGTGAGACCTCATCTCTAAATTAAGTAAATAAGTTAATTAATTAATTAATACCGCATGTAATTAAAAAAAATCAAGCAAGGCAAAAAGATACAGGCTCAGTCAGGGGTGACTTTGCCCCCTCAGGGGACATTTGGTAACATGTGGAGACATTTTTGTTGTCACAACTTGGGGATGCTACTGGCATCTAGGAGATAGAGGCCAAGGATGCTGCTCGACATCCTACAGCGCACAGAGCAGCCTCCTACGACAGAAGATGACCCGACCTAGAATGTCAACTGTGACAGGGTTAAGAAAGCTGGTATGAGTGCGAGTAAGGTACTTCTTCCTTCTCTTCCTTCCAGAGGTAACCACTCTTACCAGTTTTGTGTGTCTTTCCAGAAATCATTGGAACATATAGAAGGGTTTGATTTGTTAACAGGAATAGATTCGTTTTCTGTTCTGCTGGGGGATCTCAACTCCTTAGTTTTCTCTGTTGCTGAATGAAGAAAGAGTACCAGAAATGCAAGATTGACCTTCTCCCTGATTGCTGAGGAGTTTGGCATGTATCCTCACGTGAACAGGAAGCCAGCACCCCTGCCCCTCCAAAGAAGGCAGCGGAGGGAGCTGAGATGAACTGGAACCTCTTCCAGGTTCCTGTACAGCACCAACATGTTATTGTCAAGGAGCAATTCATGACCCCTTTCTAGTGCTTTTGCTTTTTTCCCTCTATGTCCTTCATGGGGCAGATTTATAAAAGAGAAACTAGGAGGAAACCAAGAAAAGCAAAGCAGAGAAATGGGGGGGAAAGTTGGAATATGTTCTGAGGATGATAAATGAATATAACAGAATGATGACTTCGTGCTGGTAGAGGATGGACTGGTCACATCCAGTGGTTCGTTTAGCCTATTCCTGCCCCTCTGTCTACTCTAGAAGGTTGATCAGATTCAGCTTGGATGATTTCACAGGAAACGTCGCAAGTACTGTGTCCCTCCTAGAACTGCACATCAGGAGGTACATGCTGTCTGGTTATCTTTCCTTTTCTGATTAAGATTGATCAGTGGGGTCGGACATTGTCAATGTGAACCAGCTCTCCACACCTCACCCCTCTCTTATGAAATTTCCTGTCAGCCTTTCACCTAATGTGAAATCACCTGGAGAGCTTTAAGAAAAATCACCTTTATGTCTGTGTCCTTTTCACATAACCCCAGTAGATTTGGATAGCTTCCTTGCCTTCCAGAACTACAGTATACGACAGTCTCATCTTATACATTTTTTGCCTCAGACCTGGAAACAAATATATCTCAAAAGAACCCCAGTTCTTTCAGCAGAAACTGATATTTGGAGACCTCAATCTTGGTGCTAGAAGTGCTCATTACTACTGGGTAGGTCATTGATTGTAGATCCTACTGTCTACTAATCCTCTCTTTGGCTGCACCTAATCTGCTCTTTTCATCAGTGCTTTGAGTTTTTATCTTCAATGACTATGCTTTCCATTTCTAGCAGTTTTATTTATTTCATTACAAATCCATACATATTTTGTAATAGAGTTCAGAATTTTATTGTTTTATATTCTTTCTTTACTGATGTCTAAATGTGTGTGTGTGTGTGTGTGTGTGTGTGTGTGTTTTAATGTGTCTTTTTCAAAGACTATCTTACTTTGCTAGGGCTGCCATAACAAAGTACCACAGACTGGGTTGCTTAAAAAACAGAAACTTATTTTCTCACAATTCTCAAGGCTAGAAATTTGAAATCAAGGTGTCAACAAGGATGGTTTCTTCTGAGGCCTCTCTCCTGGGCTTGTCCATGGTTGTCTTCTCACTGTATGTTCACGTGATCTTCCCTCTGTGTCTGTGTCTGTGTCCTGATCTCTTCTCCAGTCACATTGGATTAGGGCCCACCCTAATGACCCATCTTAACTTAATTGCCTCTGTGAAGACCCTGTCTCTAACTACTCTACTATCACATTCTGAGGTACTGGGGATTAGGACTTCAACATATGAGTTTTAGGGGGACACAATTCAGCCCATAACAGAGACCATATCCAATCTTTGGGGTATTAATTCTGATTGTTCTGTGTGCTGACTGTCCCTTACAGTGATGTACTTCCTTACATAGTTTGTATTCTTTATTGTTCTTTATTGTGAGTTCACAATAAGAAAGTTTGTGTTATTTTGTGGGAGTCTCATATACCTTGGGTTTTAGGAGTGTCCCAACAAAACAACTTTGCATATGCAAACAATGATGCCAGGTGTGGGGGGTGCTACTCTGGATCAATTTTATGGGAAATTTCTCAGTTTGGGAATCCCGCAAAACAGGGTACTGTGAATTCACACCCCTCATCTGCATGTGGCATAAGCTTAGTGTTTTGATTTCTCACTGGGGAGTTGTTTGTTTTTTTCATCCAGGCTCCAGGCCAGTGACAATTTTCCATGTTGCTTCCTTGAGTTGGAAGACAGATTTTTGGCCTTCTTAACATGAAGGTACAGCCCTTTGAGAATCCTAACTTTATATAAGCATCTCAATTCCAGCTCTCTACCTCTTGATTGCAAAGCTGTGTCTCCCATGGACATTAAAACTCCAACCTCTAGATGGGTTAAATAAGGTATAGTATTTTCCAATGATGAAATACCATGTAGCTACAAAAGAATAAGGTCTTTATATAGGTACTGATGTGGAAAAGATCTATAAGGTACATTGTTAAGTGAAAAAGAAAATGCAGTGTTCTAAAATTCATTAAGTTTAATAGTATATATGCATTTATTTAAATGCATAAAATATCTCTGGAAGGATTCACAAATCTAATAACACTGGCTACCTCTGAGGTCAGTGAAAGAGACTTATTTCACTGTACAAATGCATATATTTCCTATTAAAATAAATTAGTAAAAGCTCAGTTCATAGTTGTTTGATTATGTACTCATATCTCTATTTTTGAATTTTCCTCTTCATGTTTGGCACCTGGGAATTTGTCTTTCTTTCAAATCCTGATTTTTTTTTCTTTTCGGTTTGGGTAATTTTTTTTTTTAAATCAAGAATGTCTATGTGTTTAGAGCAAAAGGGAAGTTGACTGTAGCTTCATCCATCATTTTACCATATGTCTAAATCTTTAGCAGAGAGACGTTTATTTTGTAATTAACATAAGCCAGTGAGTTTCTGAGTCTAAAATTATAATGTAACCCCTCCTTTCGTGTTGTTATTGTTACTATGGGCTAAGGTGGCCTGTCCTCTTTCAAAAGTCCCCTTTCTTCCTGGTCTCAGGGCTGCTGAAGTTTGCCGATGATCTTGGCATGGGAGGTACCAAAACACAGACCATCTCCCTTGGCCAAGGCCAAGGCCCTATTGCTGCCAAAATGATCAATAATGCCATCAAAGATGGGACCTGGGTGGTCTTACAGAACTGCCACCTGGCCACAAGCTGGATGCCTGCACTGGAGAAGATTTGTGAGGAAGTGATTGTTCCTGAGAGCACCAATGTCAAATTCAGGTGAGATGTTGTCCCACCACTGTCTGTCTCTGGGACCCAACCTGCAGACGTCATGTTGGCAGCTGGGAATGCAAGGATGAACAAGCCCAGTCATGCCCCTAAGGGGCAGTCTAGCAGAAGGCAGCCCACAGATGAATAACATTGACACCGGGGAATACCTGCTATACTCATTATTTGAACAAGAACCATGGAGCACAGAAAAAAGATGGGAAAGTTGGGGAAGGCCTAGAGGCCTGACAATCACCTGGGGTTTTGTAGGATGAATAGGAGTTTTACAGGAAGGATATTCCAGGCAGAAGAGAGGGCATTTGTAAAAGCAAAGAGGAGTATTAAGGGAATACTAAGAAATTATCCTATGACTCGGGGGTATATGCTGTGAGAATTTGTAATAGGAGGTAATAGGAGATGTGTCTGGGAAGGCAGATTAAATGTTGGCAAGTCTGATTTTTTTAAAATTATTATTTGCCTAAAAAAAAAAAAATCTTATCTGTACAAATGGTACTATTTGTCCTGCCTCTATCCTATATTTCTTGGGATCCATGGAATTTTAATCAACATTGGAAATGGCTATTTGTTTTTTGTAAAGTTTAAAGCCCAGCAAAGCCAAGCCCCAGTTTTTACATTCATAGAATGATGAGATGAACCAGACAGACATTAAAATCCCTTTGAACTCATATGTTCAGGGATTCTCGTATTCCAGGCCAACGGTCAGCAAAGTATGGCCCGTCAGCCAAATCCAACCTGCTACCAGTTTTTGATACAGCTTTGCAAACTGATTTTTAAATAATTGGGAAAAAGCCCTAAAGAGTAATGTTTTAAGACACATAAAATTTATATGAAATTCAAATTTTAGTGTCCATAAATTGTTTTATTGAAAAACACCCATGTTTATTCATATATTGTCTATGGCTGCTTTTGTGCTACAAGTAGTTGCAAGAGACCACATGGGCCCACAAAGTCTAAAATATTTATTATTTGGTCCTTTACAGGAAAAGTTTGCCAACCCCTGCTCTAGGCAGCAAAGCTAGCTGGTTATTTTCATCTTAGTCATGTCTGCCTAAAAATAGGAAAGTGTTTGGTGCTTATTTATAAAGTCAGATTAGGCCACCGTTGATTTGTATTCATGTAAGACTTCTAAAGGGAACAATTTAAGGAAAGTCCATTAGTTTCAAGAGTGCTCTTTGGTTAGCATGGTACATGGATTCATTGACCATCAGTGACATACTTAATGAAGAAGAAATTATTCATGCTGATATTTAAGGTCTACTAAAATATGATCCTAACCCAAAAGTTATGAACTCAAATGCCTACAGCGGCCGGGCATGTAACATAAATGAGCAAAGAGGGCTGGACACAAGAAACAGTACACTTTCCACAGTACAAGCAATCCTTAAGGGCAGTCAGCCTCAGTATCAAACAATAGGGAATGGTGAGGACTGCGGTGAACTGGGAGCACATGCCCTGGAGAGAAGGACAGGTGCTGCTTAATAGCAGCTAATTGTTGCCATGCAGGAATGCGGGTTTCTTGTGATCAGATTTGCTGATGATTTTGTTTTGTTTATTTATTTATTTTTATTTTTTATTTTCATTCATTTATTTATTTTTAAACAGGGTCTCACTCTGTTGCCCAGGTTAGAGTGCAGTGGCATCATCATAACTCATTGCAACCTTAAAGCAGTCCTCCCACCTCGGCCTCCCAAAGTGCTAGGATTATAGGCGTGAGCCACTGCCCCTGGCCTGCAGATGATTTTAAAGGGAAGGTGGGAATCTAGAATTTTAAATAAATGCCCTAGATTTTTAAAAGTTGGCAACTACTTTAAAAATATGTTTACAACATTGTGTGGGTTCAAATGGCATGAGCCAAACATCACTCATCTGCAGGCTGAAGTCAGGCCTTAGGCCACCAGTTTATGGCCTCTTCTTCCTCTCCTGGCCTTGTGCCTGGACCACAGCCAACTGCCCACTGAGCTTGACCACGTCCCAGCTCTCTCTCCTCCACATGGCTGCTCAGCCTGTGTGTCCTGTGTCTCTAGTGACCTCCCATCCCCAAATCTACCTGTTGGGAATCTCTCTAATGTCTAGGGAACAAACAAACAAAAAACAGGATACCATGATGTATATGTAACTTGAGCTTGGGTAGGAAAACCAAATTAATAAAAGCCTGGAATGCAATAGCCAAAATGTTAACCTATAGGTGATAAAATTAGCAATTTTATTTCCTTCTGAACACTTTTACATATGTTCCCATTTTTTATGGGCATAGGTAAACTTTTGTATTTTAAAGAAAGAACTCCCTATTTCTCAAGGTCCGTTTCAAATACAATTTCCCGTAAGGCAATGGTCAGCAAACTTTTCTATACAGAGCTAGATAGTAAATATTTGTGGCTTTGTGGGCCATATTGTCTCTGTTACAACTACCTGTAGGCAGTTGTAGGGTGGCAGCAGCCTTAGACAAAATGTAAATGAAGAGGCTTAGCCGCGTTCCAGTAAAACTTTATTTACAAAAACAGGCAATGGGGCCCGGCGCGGTGGCTCACGCCTGTAATCCTAGCACTCTGAGAGGCCGAGGTGGGCGGATCGTTCTGAGCTCAGGAGTTCGAGACCAGCCTGAGCAAGAGCGAGACCCCATCTCTACCAAAAAATAGAAAGGAATTAATTGGACA
>CAUYSK010079567.1:0-23037 GCA_963575035.1 Avahi laniger | reverse complement strand
TCCCATCTGACCCATTCTACTTGCCTAGATAAATCCAGGCAATGTCTTTCCAGGACTCAATTGAAATTGGACATTCAGTGTTTCATCCAGCCTCAAATTACTACTGATGCTCTCGTGGATTTGTATAAATCATAAAACCTCTCCCTGCTTCTCTGACTAGATTTAGCTCCGAAATAAACTCTTCATTTAAAGACTGATTGTGTTGTCAACGCTCTCTCTTGAATCCCATCAGTGATTCCTTGAATATGCTGGCCTCCTAGGTAGGTTTTGGTAATTGTGTGTCTCTGTAAGATTTTCAGAAGGCTTGGTAGGGTATCATTAAGCTGAGCGTACTAATGTGTTGACCCAAGAGCAACCAGAACTAGTGGGATTTGAACTGTGACTTGAATTAAAATGTCAAAAAGAAATGTGTCCTTTAAGCAGACTCTACCTGACCCAAAATTGGAAATCAGGGAGTGAAACTGGAAACCATTTAAGGTGAGATAAGATACGTATAAGAAAATATACTTATTGACAAGCCCTCCTCATCACCACCCCTCCAACACACACACACACACACACACACACACACACACACACACACACACACACTCAGTTGAAAGGTGAGCAACAGTAGATGCCTGTACCTCTCTACTTTAAATCACTTGGTCATTTGATAAATATTTACCAAGTACATATTGTGTGACTGGTAGTGTCATGCGAACATTAGACACAACTGTGAACTAAACATATAAAAATATTTGCCTTCATGGAGCTTATTTTCTAATGTAATCATGGGCAAGGAAGATGGTGAAGTCAGAAGAGTATTATATCTTTTTTTTTTTTTTACATGGTTACAAAGCTGAGCCTAGAGGCAGGTGACCTAACACTACAGAGCATGCTCAACCAAATATGTCAATATAAACCTCCTCTTCCTGCTGGTACTAGCAGTTGTTTTATGAGTCAGCATAGTCTAACACTTTAAATTTTCAAAGCATTTTATACATATCAACACTGCTGATCTCCTCAACTTCTATTCTTAGTATCACCATTACACAGTTGAGAAAAGGACACACGGGCGCTAAGTGATCTACCTACATTTACGTAACATACCGGGAACTTGTATTTTTCCATTATGCCACACGGTTTTTCTCAATTGGTGGAAAATTCATGAGACTTCAGTCTAGAGAAACCAGTCTGAGCATCAGGAGAATTAAAACACAGGAAGTTTATAAGAACTGACACAATTCATAAATTTTCATTTAATTTCACGAAGGGAGGTGACCTCAACAGTCATGACTGTGAAAAGCTATTCCTTCACCACTACCTCCGTGCTACCTTACAGCCATTCTACGTCCAGTCGGTGGTTTAAAACGTCCCCTGTGCAGCACCATCTTAAGCCTGGCTTGTGCTTCCAGCCTATGAACCAGAGATTCTGCAGCAACTGTTTCCATGTTGACACACTGATAATATGTCGGAGTTAAAGTTAAGGAGCTAGTGGGCATTTCCAGCCACAAGAGAGATACGGAATATTAAACTGAAATGATATCTAAAAAGTGCCATCTCAGAAAACTAAGCTCAGCCACACTCAGCCCACAGGGGGAAAAAAGTAAAAAGGAAAATCCATCTCAATTCAAATGACATTGGTTCCAGATCAGCAGAAACATTAATTGTTTTATGATCATGACTTTTAAGGTTCTATAAGGCAAAGTAATAACAAATCTTCGAAGCCTGTCAGGCGTTTTGTACATCGGTCATGATACAATGACTAGCAGATTACCGCATTAAGTCTGACTTAATTTACACAAAGAGCAACTGACACAAAGCCAGGTGACTCAATCTCTGTTTTCATTTTTGTCTCTTATTAAGTGCAGGACCCTGATTAGCAGCATTGGGCTAGAGACATGCATGTGTAATCTCATTTATTCCTAACAATAACTCTTTGTTTGATGGAAATATCCCTACTTTTCTGTTGAAAAAAATAGGCTCAGAGAGTTCAAGTAACTTTCCCAACATCACACAGCTAATAAGAGCAGAGCCAAGCTAAGAATCCAAGTTTCTATGACTCCACAGGCCATGCCCATTTTATTAGTCTTCATCTGTTTCACAGAAAAATTGGCATAATGATACTTACTCTATCTTTCTCACAGAGCTGTTGTGAAATCAAATGAGCTAATACTTATTTTAAAAGCTCTTTGAACAAATCCACAAATATTTATTGAAATCTTATTTCTGCTTAGTAGTGAGCTAAGTATTAATATAATAATTGAATTCTAAATTATAAGGTACAGCCTTTACCCAAAGGTAGGTCAGTATTGTTGTCAATTTGTACCTAACCATAATGGCAGCAATAAGTAACTTTTCCTGTTTTAAGTGCTTGGTACTTCTAGAAGCATTACAGGTAGAAGTACCATTAAACACTGAACATTATCTGTGACTATTACTGTAAAGTGAATTGCCATTATAGGCATTGACACTGACCCAAAAGCTGTGATTTAACTTCTGGACTGTCAAAATGTGACCCAAGTTCTCAGTCTAGTTCCTCTACTGACAATCATTTATAAGCCACTTACCCTCTCTATCTCTTCACCTTCTGTCTTTCACATAATGGAGAAAGAGTAACCTGCCATTAGGTGTGTTGTTAAGATACTGAAGCTCTCAGAGAGTAGATATAAGACATGCTGAGTCCATTAAATGCACTGTAAGAAGTCCCAAGTGATAATAATGTTTAACTTTTACATATAGTGTGTTATGAGATGAACAACTACACAGAAAATAAAAATGCTAAGGGCCTTTCCTGCTAGGCCATTATAGTCTAAGAAGAAAAGGCCAATTGTTCCCTTTGTATAGCTTGTCATAGCATGTGGTAAGGATTCTTTCATTCTGTGATGTTTTTCTGTAGTTATTGAAAGTTAAGGATATGATTGACTAGATTAATTCCCAATTTCCTCAGAATTTTTAACTGAACATCTTAAAAGGTTACAGTTGAGGGAAAGATTATGTACCTATTGACAGGCCCACGCTGATAGGATGATCTATGCAGATAAAGTACAATGCCAGAGATACTTGAAATACGTGAAAGTAATTGAATATCAAATGAGAGGTACTAAACTTCTATTTTATACGGGCCAGTAAAATGAGTTCAATTTGTCGAATATTCATGTAAGAGTTTTCAAAATTATCTACTGTCTAGGATAGATAAAATATGCTCATTTTCTTTAGTATTTTCCTTCTATTTCTCTTATGTATTCTTGCTGATGAACAGGACTGATGACAAAGAGGCTTGTTTTCCTCTTTGGCTCATAAAAGGAAAGTAAAAATGGGCAATGAGTGATATATGCGAAGAGGTTTGTGGTCATCTCTGTAACCCTTGGTTGATACAGCCACTGATTGCCTGAAGAACTGAGAAGTGAGATGTTCTTGGAGAACCCCAACAAATTGGGGGCTGCCATTTTATCTGGAAACATACTTTTCTTCAGAGGTATTTGATAGCATTGCCCAGAATGCACCCCTTGGCACAAGGTACAAATTAGTGAACATCTGTGTCTTTTGTTTAATCCACAGGACCGCTTTCTTAAATCATTGGTATCTTCATTTCACAGATATGGATATGAAGCTCAGGAGATTAAGCTGCTCAAAGATAGCCAACACATAATTTTTTATGTCTCGAACATCTAATGCTGTTGTCAAAACCCAGAATATACATACAGACTATCTTGGTTTATATGCTCAGATCCTCTGTCAACGTTGCTGGGCAGTGGTGGGTGACAAGAACATCTCACTTCTCAGTTCCTCAGGCAATCAGTGGCTGCATCAACCAAGGGTTACAGAGATGACCAAAAACCTCTTCACATGTATCATTCATTGCCCATTTTTACTTTCCTTTTATGAGCCAAAGAAGAAAACAAGCCTTTTTGTCATCAGTCCTGTTCATCAGCAAGAATAAATAAGAGAAATAGAAGCAAAATACTAAAGAAAATGACCATAGTTTACCTATCCTAGACAGTAGATAATTTTGAAAATTCTCACATGAAAATTCGACAAATTAAGAACACAAATTCTAATTCTGGAAATCTAGTTTGTTTATTCTAGGTTGGTCTTCTGGAACAAACGTTATAGAATCTTGGAAAGCAAACACTAAAACTTAAAGGTTATCTGACCTTGGCTTCATATTTTATAGATCAGGAATCTGCCCCCAACAGAGATTAAGCCATTGCTCCCAAGGTTACAAAGATTCCTAAGGGCTGCTTATACCAATGTCAACCAAAAAAAAATTCCCTCAATACCAGTCCCTTCCTCAGTTACCACTTCACTGTTAAGTAATTGTTAGTATACCTTGCATTTACTACCAGGTATTTCACAAACAATGGCGCCATCTTGTACTCTAAACAACAGATTTTATCTAAAACACTGTGTAGAAATTATCTCACAGAATGTATCGCCTGTGATTTACCACCTACACGAACGATTTCAAAATGCTTTTCTAGTATAGAGGCTTTTCTTTTTCCATGCAATGCATTTCCAGGGTAGCTCTAAGAGACTCACTTTGCATAAAGACTCGCAATAAACTGAGTTTTGGCTTGCTACAAGCCTAAACATAGAAATCATCCCATTATTTCACATTTTAAAAACTATAAGATCTAATTAATTTTGAAAGGTAGAAGTAGATATACAATTTTTTAAAGAAGTGACATGTAAAATTATATAAAATGAGGTAAATTTTCTATCACTGAGCTCAAACTAGTATAAGCTTTGGAGAATTCTCTTTTGAATTTATTATTTCTTATCCCTATAAACTTTTGAAAAAAGAGGTTTATGAGTGGAGAGCCATTTGACTGGTTAGTGTATTATGTTTATTTACCAATTAGATCTCAGAAATTCAGACAAATGATTTAATATTTAATTTTTTGTGGTACCTGTCAGAGTTCATATGAAGGAGAGTAGAGATTAGGCTTAAACAGTCCATTTTAGTATCGTTTCAATGGCTTAAGTAGGTAGTGTTATTTGCTGTTTCTGTTTTCATTCCTAATTAGCATCTTTAAAAGCAAATGTAACCTATAGTTTTAATGGTTTTACTATCCAGAAAATTTCCACAGGAAATAGCATTTTTTAACCTTCATGTTAGCTTACTCTTTGCTTCCACCTAGTGTATGGTTGCTCCTATAGCTGGTTTTTGAAAATGGCTTCTTTGCATAAAATGTTCATGAAAAGGAATCTTGGTTTATATAGCATGTGGATTTTGTTACTTAAAAATCACAATATTTTATTTTTTATTCTTTGATAATGAAATAAACATACTTAAGGAGTTAAGAGTACAATGAATATAGTTGCCTATTGTAAGAAGACCTATAGGTACTGTTTTAGCAGCATACTCTAACAGCCTATGGCATTGCTCGGACTGATAAAAGTTTAGCAAACTTAAAATGCATTGACATACTCATTTATAATGTGCAAAAGCTCGAAGAGATCCCATACACCATTGAAGTATTGCTCCTTTATTTTTCAGAGGAGGACATTGAGGCCTGAGGAATAAAATGACTTGTTCAAAGTCACAATGCCAGTATTTGTCAAGGCAGAACTAGAAATGAGTTCAGCCAGTTGCCGATCCAGGGTGCCTTCCACCATCTAGCCCGCCTTTCTGATTAGATGTCAGAGGTAGTGTTGTAAAATGACCCGTGTTAGAATAGTAGACAAATTACCTTTATTTAGGTTTACAAAATCACTCTCTCAAAATTATACTAGTTCACATAAGTGAACAGATGTTTCTATGATGAACACAACCGATGATGCTTTTTATGAAAGAAAAATTAACAGTGAGGTGTGAGAAGCTATGTTTTTATTTTTATTTAAACTCACTAAAGCATGACTCTTTTTCTTTAAAGCCAAGCCTAATTATCTTCTCTCCTTAGACTGAAGAATTTTAAAAGTTGCTAATAATCTATGATAGTAACAAAGCTAAGTCAAGTGTATTAGTCAGCATGGATTGCCATAACAAAATATCCCAGACCGAGTCATTTAAAAAACAAATATTTGTTTTCTCACTGTTTTAGAGGCTGAAGTCCGAGATCAGAGTTTCAGTGTAGTTGGGATCTGGGGGCTGTATTCCTGTTTCACAGATGGCTGCCTTCTTGCTGTGTCCTCACATGGTCTTTCCATGTGTGTGCATGGAAATCTCTCTCCCTCTTTCTTCCTCTGTCTTCCTCTTCTTATAAGGCCACAATTTCATTCTATTAGGTCCCCACCCTTATGACCTCATTTACCCTTAATTTCCTCCTTATCAAGCTCTCCTTTTCCAGCACATCACCAGTAGGAGATGTATGTTAATAATACCATTCCTTGTCTTTGAAAAAACTTTCTCAAAAATGTGAGACACAAATCTTTCTTCACTGGGTTTGAAGGCCCTGTGTAGATTCGTAGAAACAAAGAATTGTGAAGTGTGAATGGACTTCTAAAAACTTCCCAGTCCCATTCGAATATTTCATATTTTATAGGAGAGGACACTAAAATCCAGAGGTCCCTAATAATGATATTTTTCCTATCGATTTCACAAATGCTGTCATATTTTTTCATTATGTCTTTACATCATCCCTGTGGGGAAGACTTGGTAGATGTTACTTTTATGATTTTATTCACAAGGCAACAAACCCACCAGGGGACATGCGGCTTACTCTGGGCCCCAAAGTCCCCAGAGTCAAGTCATAAATATGTAAGCAGAAGCATGAACCAACAGATGTCCAAACCCAGTCACCCAACCACAAAACCACACTGCCAGGATATTCAGTTAAACTAAAATGGAATTCTAAACATAAGTTAATGACATTTGGAGACACAAAATTATAAAAACAACTGGTAAAAGAGGGGACAGAAAAGAATGAGGCTCAATGACATAATGCAGACAGCATCCATACAAGAACTACGTCACGTGTTATGGCTTAACACCTCATATTTTACAAAGACCTTCACATATGGTGCCCTGTGTGTGGTGCGGCAGGTGACCAGCCCTCAGTTGCAGAGGAGAAGACAGCCCAAGGCCACAAGCGTTCCTCCGCTCCCTTTCCAGTGCTCTTCACATCAGCCACATGCCTGTCTGTCCCAGCCACACGAGTCCCGTGGTCGAATGCATGCCACATGAATGTTTTCTGAAAACTCGGGAAGTACATTTTTTGGGGAAATGCATCCCCTTATATCACTGAGGGTTCTGGCAGGAAGCAGAATCCAACTCAGATGGTTCAAGAGACTTTCGTGAATTTTATTTTCAGAGGTGTTGGAGCATTTAAGGAAACCAAGCTAAGCGGGGGCACCTGGAGATCATCCCAAGGAGGAAGCTGTTGCCCCTCCTAGGGCCAAGGGAATGGAAATAGTTTGTGGGAGGCCAGCGAAAGCTGCAGCTAGAAAGGAGATAATTGCCTGACAGGAGCTATTGTCCAGAGGGAGCAGCACCTTCCAGAAAACATAGCCCAGAGCAGGGAGGAAGATCCCCTCACTTCTTCTTCCTCCCACCCTCCGACGCCTGGCTGGTGCTTCCTACTAACTAAACCCCATCAGAAGCAGCAGCAGAGGACTCCGGAGAAGGAGGGGGCAGAGGTCAGCCTCCTGGACACAGAGCAGAGAGGAGGAGAATGGCCCCGGGGTGTGGGCAGAGGACAACGAACCCCACATCCCTTATCTTTAGCATCTAAAAGTGCCTTCTATGAGGAAAAAAAAATGCTTTGGAATGTTACTAATCAAATCTTTAGTAATTCCACATTTTAGGAAAACTGGAAGTGACTTTACACACACATAAAATTAGATAGATCAATAGACTTTCCTTCAAATCACTGATAACAAAGAATAAAAAAGGTGCACGTTTGCCAGAGGATTCAGCAAAGAGCAACAACAAATTGATTTACCCAATTTACATAATGACAATTATGTAATCAAATTATAATTTTATTTCCTATCTTTCTTGATATCAAAATTTAGAAAAGAGAGTTCAGAAAGTAGGCATAAAACCTTATGAAACTGTGACAAACCCTTAATCTAATCTCCGAGGCCAGCTCTCCTGGGGGACTGGTGGAAGGTTTGACAATTCACGTCTTGGCCTCCTCGTGACTCCACGCCCTGGGATGATTTCCACAGTTACTGCCAGCATGAATTGTCAAGCATCCAGATATTTGGAAATGTGGACAACTGACTGCATATTTCCTGGGAATATGGCAGTCCAAACACACAGAACGATCTTGCTAAATGAAGACGGCACTGCTGCTGCAGCACACAGAAAATTATGGGAAACACACTGCTGGATCTAAAAGCTCCTGGGGTGAGCGCAGAGAAAACAGAGTGGACGTGTATAGCAAGTGGAGGAACGTTTGCTGGCAAGTGCCAGCAGTCACTGTGGCTTTGCCACGTCCATTTCCCCGGGGGAAATCATCCCAGGGCGTGGAGTCACGAGGAGGCCCAGGCGGGAATTGTCCAACCTCCCACCAGTCCCCAGGAGAGCTGGCCTGGGAGATTAGATTAAGGGTTTGTCACAGTTTCATAAGGTTTTATGCCTACTTTCTGAACTCTCTGTCTAAATTTTGATACCAAGAAAGATAGGAAATAAAATTATAATTTGAGATACATAGGGGACTAGAAATTATACCTTTGTCCAGTTTAAAGAAGGATGTGTGGGTGGTGGTTTTTGTTGCTGTTTTCCCAGTAAAATCTGAAGGAAAATATTTCAATCCTATGGACTTAGATTAAAACAACCTCTCAGACTGTACAAAAAAACAAAACGAAACAAAAAAGCCTCTGCTCCCTCTCCCTTTCCTGCCCCCCCATCTCTGATTCCCCCTCCCACACATACTTGTGCCCACCACTCGCTCCCCACTCCTCCTGAGCTCTCACCACCCGCCCCAGCCTCACTGCCACCTCTCGCTGGACCCGTGGTTGCCGCCCTGCATTGCTCAGTACTGCCTTGCTTCTTTCTCCCGGCAAATATACTTCCTTCCCTTCCCCAAGTCTTCTGAGACTGGAAAAATGGTCCCAGAGCACAGCTTCAAAGAAAGTAGCCACCTAAAGTTAAATGTAGTTACAGCCCTGAATATAAGCCCAATGCAAGGCTCACAAAAGATTCTCTAGAAATTCTAACAAAAAGGAATGGACTGGAGTAGTGACTCCTGAAAGCTTCTGCATGATTTAATGAAGAGAAAAAGAAATACATGTTCTGCTTCTTTCTTCCAAAAGTACTTATAACTAATTAAAGAGGCAGAGAAATGCTGCACTAAAAGTGCTAAACAAGTGTAGCATTTCTCTGCCTCTTTAATTAGTTGCAAGTACTTTTTAGATGAAAATGTACTTGTTTAGATGAAATGATATGCAGCATTTGTAATAACTGAGGTGAGTTCTCCTGGCCTTGAAAACCCTTGCTGCCCCCTGGCTCATTCAGCCTCAGTCTTAAAGACCTGGCTCTGTGTCATCTCCTTGAAGCTGTTACTGATGCCGCATGGCCAGGCTGAGCATCCCTTCCTGGACTCCCAGACAGACTTGTGCGTGAACTTCCTAATTGTCTGCTTACCTATTGCCACGGAAATATCTCCAGGATATTGTTCACTTTGTGTCTTAGCAATTAACACAGTGTTTATGTTACATGGTAGAGACATAATTTTTGATCTGTTGAATTGAACTAATGGTCAAAGAAGCAAGAGGAATTACTATATTAAATAGGCATGTCGGGCAATATTCAAAATCACAATCAGTGCACTCGTGTTAATAAACAACCCTATAGAGCAACTAACTATAAAATATTTCAGAAAGGTTGCTTATTCAAATAAATTACAAAATCTCATGGTATTGTATAGCACCAGATTGCAAAGGATGGCATGAAGCCTGTTAAAAATGTTATCTGGCAAACCTCATCATCAGTATTATTTATACAACATGTTATCTGTATTTGCACTTAGTTGCCAATATCATCTGCATTACAGATTGCCTTGAGGTCATTCTTAAACCTGCACAGCCTGGGATAAAGACATTCTAGTATACAGAATAATTGTTTATGTACTAACAGGATCTCCTGAACAATATGCACAAAGAAGACTGTGCAGAATTTTGGATGCTTTCTTTGCCGTGTGTCTCTTAACTGAATAGTGCCCAAAACTAATGCACGGTGTATGCTTTTTTAAGGGCTTTAGAGCTAGCTATAGGAAAGGAGAGCTGAAGAATCTATTTTCCCTTGTTTCCCACTGATAAGGCTCATTAAAGTAAATAGGAGAGAGGCATGCACACCAATGGGAGCATACATCCCCAAGGTTCTGTCTACTCTAAAAATTGGACTCATCATAAAAGCTGTGTAACTCAGTCCTTTGTGAAATCCACTTTATTGATTTTCCCTTTATTGCCTCTTTCATGTCTGTTTTAATTTCAGTTCCTGCCATTTGACATTTGGTACAAGTGATAATTTTAAGAACATTTTACTTACAATTCTTCCCAGTGTTCATAAGTTATGCATTTATCTAAACAGACTTTAAGTACAAAAGGAAAGGTAAGAACTGGGGTTGGTCAAGTGCAAAAGCTGAAGTTGAGACTGTTCTTCCTTATCCTGTTGCTATTTCTCTTGGCATTAACAGTGGAAAACAGCAAAGCCTTCAAAAGACTCCTGAACACAGTGTATTTTTCTGCATATAGAGAGGTTGTTTGCAGTTGGCTTTATTCTAAATATTAAAGACTTAACCACAGTGAGAGCTGATTATGTAGCTTCGTCCTTGTATGACTTTAGTATTCTATCAGTAACCTCTATCAACCAGTATTTCTAGGCTCAGCCAGACCAATAATTGACCTTCAAAAAGGTGACCCTGAGCTGTGCTACCGGATTCTAAAGTGTGTTTTCTAAACACACACATGCATACACCATGCACACATGCACGTGTTACATAACACTCTGCATTGTATCAGAAATCAGGAATTTCATCACATTCAAAGTGTTTTAAAAATAGCATTTTTGAACAGTATACGTGACTAACTTCTTTCTTTTCCTCACTGTTAAATAATACTTCCTGACCTCTCGGTTTCAAAAGTATCCCTTCTGAAACCTTGTCTGGCCTCTCACCACCACAAGCCAAGATGAATTACTCCTGTTGGGTGAACACACAGCACCTGGAACCTTGCCCTCCTCTCTCGACTGTCCCTGCTTATTTAATTGCTGCTCTTCCCTGTCAGCTCCAGGAAACAGAGGCGATACCTATGTTTTATCATGCACAAAGGTGTTGAAAATATAATGCATGCTATGGCAACAAAAGGAGACATAACAAAAGAAAAAATAGATATTACATTTCATCAAAATTTAGAACTTTTGTGCTTCAAAAGATGTCATCAAGAAAATGAAAAGTCAATTCACAGAATTGAAGAAAATCTGTACAAATTATATGTCTGATAAGGAACTTGTATTCAAGATATATATAAGAAATTCTTGCAGCTCAACAATAAAAAGGAAAATAATGAGATTTAGAATGGGCAAATAATTTTAATGGACATTTCTCCAAAGAAGATACACAGATATCCAATAAGCATGGGGAAAAAAATGGTCAACATCATTAGCATTAGGGGAATACAGACCAAAACCGCAATGAGATACCACTTCCCATCTACTGGGATAGCTATAATCAAAGTTATAGACAGTAACAGTGATGGCAAGGACATGGAGAAAGTAGACTAGAATTCTCATAACTTTGCTGGTGAAATAATGCAACCACTCAGAGAACAATTTCCACTACTAGGTTTATGACCAAATGAAATGAAAATATATGCAAATAATCATTTGGCCTTCAGTGAGTCATAATCTTTCTGCTGGTAGAGGTTCTTGCCTTGATGTTGATGGTTGCTGACTGATCATAGTGGTGGCTGCTGAAGGTGTGGTGGCTATATTGATTTCTTAGAATAAGACAAAAATGAAGTTTGCTATATCTAGTGACTCTTCCTTTCATGAAAGATTTACGTGTAGCATATGATGCTGCTTGGTAGGATTTTATCCACAGTAGAACTTCTTTCAAAATTGGAGTCGATCCTCTTAAACCCCGCCACTGAGTTATCAACTCAGTTTGTGTAATACTATAACATCCTTTATTGCCATTTCAACAAGGTTCATAGCATCTTCACCAGGAGTAGATTCCATCTCAAGAAACCACTTTCTTTGCTCAGCCATACGAAGCAACTCCTCATTCATTCAAGTTTGATCATGAGATTGTAGCAATTCAGTCACATATTCAGACTCCACTTTTAATTCTATTTCTCTTTCTATTTGCAATAATTCTTTCACTGAAGTCTTGAACCCCTCAAAGTCAATCACGACAGTTGAAATCAAATTCTTTCGAACTCCTGTTAATGTTGATATTTTGACCTCCTTCCATGAATCACAAAGGTTCTTAATGGCATCTAGAATGATGAATTCTTTCCAGAAGGTTTTCAATTTACTTTGACCACATCCATCAGAGAAATCACTATTTATGGCAGCTATAGCTTTACAAAATGTTTTTCTTAAATAATAAGACTTAAAGTCGAAATAACTCCTTAATCCATGGGCTGCAGAATGGATATTGTATTAGCAGGTATAAAAACAATGTTAATCTTCTTATATATCACCATTAGAGCTCTTAGGTGACCATGTGTACTGTCAATGAGTAGTAATATTTTGAAATGAATCTTTTTTTTTGAGCAGTAGGTCTCAATAGTGAGATTAAAATCCTCAGTAAATCATGCTATAAACAGATGTGCTGTGATCCATTTGCTGTTCCATTTATAGAGCACAAGCAGAGTAGATTTAGCATAAATCTTAAGGGCCCTAGGATTTGCAGAATGGTAAATGAGCATTGGTTTCAACTTAAAGTCATCAGCTGCATTAACCACAAACGAGAGTCAGCCTGTCCTTTGAAGCTTTGAAGCCAGCCATTGACTTCTGTTTAGCTATGGAAGTCCTAGAGGACATCTTCTTCCAACAGAAAGCTATTTTGTCTCCATTGAAAATTTGTTGTTTAGTGTAGCTGCTTTTATCAGTTATCTTAGCTAGATCTTTTTGATAATTTGCTGTATTGTCTACATCAGCACATGCTGTTTTACCTTGTACTTTTATGTTATGGAGATGGCTTCTTTCTTAAAAAAATCATGAACCAACCTCTGCTAGTTTCAAACATTTCTTCTTCCCTTCTCTCAGCTTCCTCCCATTTTACAGCCTTTATAGAACTGAAAAAAGTTAGGGCTTTGCTCTGGACTAGGCTTTACCTTAAGGCAATGTTATAGCAATTTGATCTTCTATCCAGACCACTAAAACTTTCTCCATATCAGCAATAAGATTCTTTTGCTTATTATCATTCATGTATTCACTAGAGTAGCACTTACAATTTCCTTCAACACTTTTCGTTTGCATTCCCAACTTGACTTACTAGCCAAGAAGCCTAGCTTTCAACATGCCCTCCTCACTAAGTTTAATCATTTCTATTAAATAGCTTTTGATTTAAAATGAGAGAAGTGTGATGCTCTCCACTAAGAGGCCATTGTATTATTAACTGGCATAATTTCAATATTGTTGTATCTCAGGAGGCCCAAGGAGAGGGAGAGGGAATGACCAATCAGTAAAGTAGTCAGAGCACACACAACATTTATTGATTAAGTTCACCATCTTATGTAGACACTATTTGTAGCTCCCCAAAATAAATACAATAGGAACATCAAAGATCACTGATCACAGATCATCATAACAGATATAATAATAATGAAAAGTTTGAAATAGTGCAATAATTACCAAAATGGGACACAGAGACAAGAAATGAGCACATGCTGTTGGGAAAATCACACCACAGGCTGGACACAGGGCTGCCACCAACCCTCAATGTGTAAAAAAAAATACAATATCTGCAAAGTGCAATAAAGCAAGGTACAATAAAACAAAGTCTATCTATACACGAATATTCATAGCAGCATTATTCATAATAGTCAAAAAGTGAAAACAACCCAAAGGTCTATCATCTGATGAATAGATAAGCAACATGTGGTAGATTCACACAGTGGAAAATTTTTCAGTCATAAGGGTTTCATAGTGTAGTGGTGAGCACTCTGCACTCTGCAAATTTTTCAGTCCTAAAAAGGAACGAAGTACTGATATATGCTGCAACATGAATGAAACTTGAAAATAATTCTAAGGGAAAGATGCCAGTCCAAATGACCACATATTGCATGATTCAATTCACATGAAATTTTTTGATTAGGCAAATCCATAGAGACAGAAAATAAGATTAGTAGTTGCCTAGGACTAGGAACAGGGGAGGAAAGCATAGTGAGTGCCAATGGGCACGAAGTCTTTATTTGAAGTGGCAAAGATGTTCTAAAATTAGATTGTGGTGATATTTGCACAACTCTATAAATATGCTAAAAACCATTGAATTGTACAGTTTAAATGAGTGAATTTTGTTGTATATAAATACTACCTCAATAAAGCTATTAGTACATATATACATACACAAGTCTGTGTGTGTGTGTGTAAAATGAATGGTTCACATGTCAGTTTTCTTCCTTCCCTTAAAGCCAAGTCCCTGAAGCAATTTCATAGATTGGGAAAGGAAATATTAAAACTCCCCAGTGTTTACAAGAATTTAAAGCTGAAACAACTGAGCCATTTATAACACCCATAGAGTTTCTTTCTGGTATCCTTTAGGGGATAGAAAAAATGATTCTCCCTGGTTCAGCCTGAGAAAAAGCTGTCTGACAAACTGTCAAAATTCTTATATGCACATGGGAATAAGCACATAAAGAAGAGCCCTCAAGAGTTAAATGTCGGTGACTGTGCTGTCCAACACAATAGTTACCAACATCATGCAGCTACTGAGCATGTGAGATTTGGCTAGCCCAAACTGAGCTGTGCTCTAAGTGTAAAATACACACTGGATGTTTTTAAAAAGTAAAATATCTCATTTGCAAGTTTTAAAATATTGATTATATGTTTAAATAGTAGTGTTTTGGATATATTGAGCTAAGTAGAATATGTTGTTAAAATTAATTTCACCTGTTTCTTTTTATTTTGCATAATGTGGCTTCTAGAATATTTAGAATTTCCTATGTGACTCACGTTATATTTATATTAGATAGCCCTCTGATTTACAACCTTGAGTTCTAAACGAAGCCATCAGAGTAGCCAGTGAAAATCCTTAGCAATACGGAGAGACTTAAGACTACAGGGATGCTTCACTAGACAGGCATTGAAATAGAAGAATAAAGTGATAAGAAGCAGGAAGTGTGGGGCTGTTGTTTGCGGTCTTCTCCTTCTTCCCTTTCTTTCTCCCTCTTCTGCTTTACAATTTTGCAAATCCCAAGAGACAAACCTTAATCTAGGGCTTCTTGAATCTACATTAACAGTATTGGCAAAAAATAAACCTTGGGCTTTCTGAATACCTTTATGATTGTACTTATCATAATTATTGGTTAACATCTCTCTTCTCCACTAAATTATTAGCTCTTTAAGGACAGTGTCTATGTTTTATTCTTCTTTGCACACACCCAGCACATAGTAGATATTCAATAAATACTGGCTAAATTTGAGATATGTCAGAAAGAGCACAGTCGGCCAAGACTCACTATTTGTTTTGTGTTTTTCTCACATTTCCAAATCTGAAGTTTTGAAATTCCATGATATCTCCAATTAGTACAATGATTAATTTTAAAAATTGTCAAAAGAAAAAATATTCTTATTGAGGCTAAAAAATTTGAATCTATGCCAGACTGTATCTTTAGATGAAGAAAGAAAAAAGGTGATTACAATATCTAATAAGGAATAATCCAGGGTCTTATTGCCCAAAGTTTTGATAATTTTTAGCTTTACTGCTTAAGGATTATCAGTTATGATATAAAAGACAAAATAAACAAAAAATGAATGGAAAATTATATGAATAAGACACAAGCCAATTCTGATGTCAGTGGGAGTTCTGAATACAGGACAAATCTCTTCTTGGCAGTTAGCCTGTGTCAGGCTGTTCATTTACTAGTTTTTTTTCTTTTTTTTTTACTCAATTTCCTATTTTTAAAAGCAATTTTTAATGAGCATAAGGGCAGATGTTTATCCTGAAGAATAAGTTACAGCAGTGTTGTAAGTAACAGACGTGTATACCTCCAGGACATTTGTAACACGGAATATATTATTTCTGACACTTAAGAAACTAAGCAGCTGGAAATCTGCCTCAGATTTTTATCAGCATCAACTTCTAATGGAGCTGATAAAGCTGATTTGTAGGAAAAGTGACTGCAATTCAAATGTGCAGATGCATTTACATTTGGGCTCTTCCTTTTTAACCAATGACTTCAACTTAGATTTCAGAATTTTTTGCTTTGCTAAACAATATCATAATCTGTGAACAGTCAAGTTCAAATCAAATGTGTTTGCATTCCTCCCTCACTAGTACAGCTTGTTGTTTTGCGAAACCAGAATCAAGTAACCTGCCATGAGAACAAGTCATTCCAAGAAATATCTTTTATTTCTTTTTCCACATCAATTAATTAATGCTGAGTAATTAACAACTGCTGTCTAAAATAATTTTGCCATAACTTCAAGCCAATAAATCAGGCAAATGTAGAAAATAGTAGCAGGAAACTTCTTTAAAAATTCTAAGCATGTAAATATTTTAACTATTTCATTTTCTTGTTTTAGAAAGAAAAGATATACTTGAAATAAATAAATATATTATCCTTGACAAAATTTAAAAATAATTAATTGCCATTCAAAATATCAACATGCTTTAAAAGAGTTGTAGTCTTGATATTAATGCGAAGCTTCTTCTGTATGGTGAACACAATTAAAAACACAATAACAATGATCATAAAACCAACCATATGACACATAAGCTATAAAAGCTAGTGTTACCAATTTGGACCAAAGAAAAAAAACTTAACTAGTGGCCATTTGGGCAGAAATGTTTATTTACATAGAGCTAGAATATGCAATTCTAAAGAGTTTGAATGATTATTCTTTTTCTATTTTTTTTTTTACCAAGACCACTTTGTACCTAGAATTCTATCATAAATTAAGTCAGAATCTCCTATATCTATTAGATAGTCATTAAATTTTAGCAACCCTCTAGTCGGAAGGCTCATTATCAGTAGCCCTAGCCTCACTTTTTGGTTTTTTTTTTTTTTGCAAAATAGAAGATATTTAATGGTACAAAAACCTGCTGAGAGATTATTGGCCTTTTATTCACAAAATAATAGAATAATCTTAAGAATAATACATATATAACATATAACCAGATAGCATTAACTTGTTGAATATTTATATGAAGCTGGATTTTAAAATTTTGTAGCAAGTTATTTTTCCTTAAACCTAATGTGTTTATGGTAGTTTTAATATGAATTTGGCATATGCAAGATTTGAAATTTTTTAACTACTCAAGTGACTGAGTACTTGTCCTATGCTCAGTGCTGTGCTAGGCAATGAAGGTGCTACCAGTCTATATAAAGCCGGAAACTTGCCTTTAAAGAGTTTACCATCTAATTTGGAAAACTGTAGAGTGATTGTCTGCTACCCTCACCTTTGATGAAGGATGCTTACAACAATACCACTGACACTTCGTCATCCAGTTTCCAAGTTTCCTTTTAAAGGGGCCAACTCTATTTGAGAAAGTCTGAAGAGTTAGAAAGTTCTTATAGGGAGCAAAATATTACTGCTATCATTTAATTCTAGCTTATGGAGCTGGAAACTCTAATTCATTGATTTCTGTAATATTCTTTTCTCCCATTTCTCCCATTTCTCCTCCTCCATCCGCCCCTTAATTAGTGGTATTCCCTGAGGTTCCATTTTTGGCTCACTGCTCTTTTCTTTTGACATGTTTTCTTTTAGTACTGTCGTTCACCCTCATTTTTAAAAATATCACTTCATGACTTTGACTTTCAAATCAATATACAACATTGACATCTGTCCTGAACTGCATACAATGCAGTGTCTCTCAAACTTCGATGCTTATTAGAATTACCTGGGGGAATTTTAATAGTTCTGATCCCCAGATGATACCACCTACCAGTTTAATAAGAATTTCTGCCGGAAATGCCCAGGCACCAGAATTTTTTACATCTCCCCAGTTAATTCTAATGTGCAGCTAAGTTTGAGAACTGGCTGGCAGTGGTGTGTTAGTAAAGGTTTAACAACCAGCTCTCAGTAAAGGGGAGAGAAGGGAGGCAGTGTCTGATTTGTAGCATTTGCTGATTTCCCTGGTTTAATATCCCAGCCACAGCCGATTTCATGTTACCAACTTGATGTTAACCAGCTCTCAAAATTCCTGAAATTTAACAATTGACTCCGGCAAGTTGGTAAAAACCAACTCCAGTACACCACTGGAACTGAGAGACTGGTGTATTCAGTTTCCTGACAAATGTATTAGCTAAATGTTTCACTGGCATATATATTTCCTTTCTAAAAGCATTGTTATATAGAGTCCCAGTAAATTAAAAACAAAGATAGAAAGATACAGAACACAAGCTATATAGATAATAGGATGGATAGATAGATAGATAGATAGATAGATAGATAGATAGATAGATATAGATAGATAGAAAACACAGACCCAAGAGGAACTGCTTTGATAAAATGAGCTAGGAAACCAAGAGTCTCACCCACTTGGCTATTCCTCTTTGCCCCCAGTGGTGACACATAAAGGACTTTCATGGAAATCAGAAGGCCACATAACAGGCATTTTCAGAGCCACCGACCTACAGAATAAAATCCACATTTTTCATCTTCACATATGCATCCCCTTCATGATCTGGCCATAGGGACTTTTTCAGCCTCATTTCCTCCATATTGCATCTCACACTTTACACTATAAGCATAGCTAAAAGCCAAATGTTCACATCTTGTATTCTCCTTCCTCCTCAAAAAAAAAAAAAAAAAATGGACTTCGATGATCCCGCCAGTCTCCTAGAGCAGTCTCATGTTTACTAGCAAATTAAGTGAACTAGAAATTTTCTTTCACTACCAGAAATATTCTTTTCTGCTCCCTTTTCTGCCCTTAGCTGAAGAGTGAGGTCAGCAGTGATGCCACGGCCATTTAGAATGAAAATAATGAGTTTTTAAAAATGAATGCTTTTTCACTGATATATCCAAGTTATGTCAGGAGGAGATAATTAGAAGTATTTGGAGCATTGTAAAAAGGAACATGGAGAAAGAGAATATTTATGGGTTCTTAGAGCCATGTTACTAAAATCAGAAGCTGGCTTAGTATAATAGATCTTGAGGGTAAGAAAGAGGAAAAGGAGACAAGAGTAGAGTACTTCAAAGCATTAGGAATCCTTGACCCTGATAATCCAAAGAGGTTTGGATCATGGGAGCTGGAAACAATCTCCCCCTGCCCCCCACCACAGCCCCGTGTCTGCATTTGCCCTTATCCATGGCCTATGTAAATCTAAATGGATGTGTGCCCCACTTAGGCCAAGGAAGAGGTATAGGTTTTGTACATAGTAGACAGAAGAGGTATAGATTTCACACATATTACACAGAAAGGAGAAAATGAATCAACTCAGTAAGTTTGAGGACCAAATAGTCTGTGAATCTATGATTCCTCAAAGAAAAGGTAACAAGGAAGATTTTTTTCCTTGCAAGAGCCAATAGAGTCTTTGTCCAAGTCAACGTGCCACAGTAGGAGGAGCACAGACATGGAAACAGAACACCAGGGTCTAAGCAGGGGTCTGCCATGTACACGTCACGTGGCCTTGGCTTTCTTGCCAAAGAGAGTAGTAAATATGAACACACTGTCAAACTTTAAAGAGCCAGACCAGTGTTTCACCAGTGTTTCTCAGTCCATTGTTTTTATTATCACCCTCTCCAAGGTGCTTTTTATTTAGACATGTTTTTCCTAACTGCTCCACCCATGATATTAATATTTCAATACCATGGATAGAATATTCATTTACATAGTATATTTATATCTGTACTTTTATATATATATATAAACACATATATGTGTGTGTGTAAGATTGTAAGATTGTTTTCCACCCCCAAGAAACAATTTTTTTTTTTTTGAGACAGAGTCTTGTTCTGTCGCCTGGGCTAGAGTGCTATAGCGTCAGCCTAGCTCACAGCAACCTCCCACTCCTGGGCTTAAGTGATCCTCCTGCCTCAGCCACCTGAGTAGCTGGGACTATAGGCATGTGCCACCACACCTGGCTAATTTTTTCTATTTTTAGTAGAGACAGGGTCTCGCTCTTGCTCGGGCTGGTCTCGAACTCCTGACCCCAAGCAATCCTCCCACCTCAGCCTCCCAGAGTGCTAGGATTACAGGCACGAGCCACCAAGCCAGCCCCCAAGAAACAATTTTTGTCCCTTGGGAATAGTATAAACCCTGTTGAGAGTGCATGAGCTGGAAAGATAAAGGCTGATTTTATTATAGTGTCTCTGTACCTCTGTTATCCTAGCAAGACAGGAGATTTTCAAAGCTAGACATAAGCTGTTATAATGTTTTAAATAATGTTAAAATATAACATTAGAACTGAAAGCTTTTCAAAAGCATTTAGTAAGATTCAAATACAGAAGACTAAAATTCTAACACAGTAAACAAAACTAGGCCACTATCTGTATCCAAAATCTAAAAGGTATGTATTTAGAGACTTTGGTTTGAATAAACATGAAGATTATCCTAACCTCTTACTGACAACGGACATAGTTGAAAGCAGAGATAAGAAGCAGAGTGTGAAGAAAATCAAGCCAAGTGCTAATAGGCAGCCCTATTATAGATGCAACAGACTTCTTTTGCGGGCATTATTTGCATAGTAGGCACAGTAATTTGTGCATGGCACCTCCAATAAAACATAAAAGGTCTTTCAATCTTTGCAGTACGGTAGACTAAAAATATAGTGAGCAAAATGCTAAATAAATTACTGAAACTATGTGGCATTTTATAGCTTGTAAAGTAATTATGCTTCACAACAGGAAAAATTGGACATAATTTTGTTTATATAGAATCTCTCTTACTCAAAATGTCTTCTAACACTTTATAATAAAGTAGGGATTGACAGCGTAGTGATAACATCAGCAAAGTGCAGTTATTTTTTACTTGGAGGTATTAGCAGCATACATAGCTTTTTAAATATAAAAATAAACATTCAAATGAGCTTCAGGAATTGAGCAAAGCATATATTATTTCAGATATCCTTATTAAAATCAGGGGAAATTGATTTTTTTTTCTGGAACTTCAATGAGCAATTTAGTTGCTGACCCAATGAGAAAGGCAGTAATTGGGAACAGGAGCAGTATAGACAACTCGCACAAGGATTATTTCTGAGCAGAATAGGTACGAGTCAAGAAAGGCTTAGAGATCAGTCATGGTCATTTGAATGGAATCAGTGTAAAGACGAAAAATACAGGCAAATTGTAATCCACTGAGTTAGAGTATTTAGTGCAACATAGTACCATGATACCATGAAAAGTTCTGCTGATAGCATTGAATCAGTCTGTTAAATTTTACTCTTGGAAGCCTTTTATTCAACTGGCTACATCCTCTCTAAAATGATCTTTTATTTAAAAGGCCTTTCTACATAAAAAGGAACAAAGTACTGATACGTGCTACAACGTGGATGAGCCTTGGAAACATTATGTTAATTGAAAAAAGCCAGACACAGACACAAAAGGCCAATGTTGTATTCCATTTATGTGAAATATCCACACTGGGCAAATCCATAGAAACAGAAAGCAGATTAGTGTTTGCCAGTGGGAAATGAGGAGCGACTGCTTAATGGGTATGGTGTTTCCTTTTGGAGTGATGAAAATATTCTAGAACCAGATAGCAGTGATGGTTGTACCACATTGTGAATGTACTAAATGCCACTGAATTATAAACTTTCAAATGGTTAAAAGGGCAAAGTTTGTGTTATATGTATTTAACTAACACATGCAAAATAGGCCTTTTTAATTTGTCTGGTTTGACCCATACAAAAATATGCTTTTTTCTAGTAGTAGAGCTAAGGTTTTTTCCAGTGGTAGATGTATTATAGATTTCGTGGGTCCCTGAAGCTTTCGTGATTTGGGGAGACTTCTAAGACAAATAATTCAGAATTACAAATACGAAATACCCATGGCTACTCTGGGAGAGATGTATGCAAGTCAAAGTCACTGAAGCTTAACCTTGCATGGCTTCATGACAGAACTCTCTCGGTTCCTCCCACGAGAACTCCAGAGGGGACAGTCATATTTTCTGGCCTAAGTCCATACTTGTCAACATTCCCAGAGGTAATTTGGAAAGTCACCATTTTCTATACCATTGGATCAATTTTAAAAGACTCCCTCTATTTTCTAACTAAGATGAAGAACCAAAGTTCTGACACTCCTTTCCTAGGCTGGAGGGGCATGCTTCCAGCTATACTGAGCCCCATGCTTAAATGGTTCATCTTGGAAGCTACTTGACATGGATACATTGCTGGATAGTCAGTCGCTAAGGGTAGCAAGGGTCATTACGGTGTAAAGGTAGAAAAAAATGTTGGCTAAGTCTAAGCAAGAATCTATTACAGTGAATATGAGAAATAAACATAACAGAGTTACTGGAAACAAGTCAAGAGGTCATTCAGAGAAAACAGACAAGGAAAGTAAGGAAGAGTAAGCTGCACTTGTTTATACTCCCAAGACCATGGAGTAAGGACAATTGAGACACAGAGCCCCAGCCAGGCAGAGCAAAGATCTGAACCATGCAGACCTATTTCTGGCTGCGACAATTTCAAGAAGCATTCTTTTCATATATTAAAGACACTGCATGAGAAAAGCCACAAAAAAATAAACAGCTAATAAGAGCGGAGCAATACTGGACTAGTTATCTTTATCTGGAAATAAGCTTTTGGACAGGAGAAAAGCTGTATGTAGAAAAGGATAAAATTTGGGGTTATAAATAAAAACATTTGTATAATTCCTCATTTCCAGAACATCTTAGATCCTACATACAGTCTTTTTTTTTTTTTTTTTTGAGACAGAGTCTCACTCTGTTGCCTGGGCTAGAGTGCCGTGGCGTCAGCCTAGCTCACAGCAACCTCAAACTCCTGGGCTCAAGCAATCCTCCTGCCTCAGCCTCCCGAGTAGCTGGGACTACAGGC
>CAUYSK010079563.1:0-41978 GCA_963575035.1 Avahi laniger | reverse complement strand
TCCAATTAATTTCTTTCTATTTTTGGTAGAGACGGGGTCTCGCTCTTGCTCAGGCTGGTCTCGAACTCCTGAGCTCAAACAATCCGCCCGCCTCGGCCTCCCAGAGAGCTAGGATTACAGGCGTGAGCCACCGCGCCCAGCCCTACTATCTTCCTTTTAAGACTTCCCTAGCTGCATGGTGACAGTTTAGATATGTAGTGATTTCATAGTTCCAAATATTTCACAAAATCCCTTATGATTTTTACATTAACCTATGAGTTATTTAGAAGCATGCCTTTCAGTTTCCAAGTATTTGGGATTTTTCCTTCTTATTGTAATTGATTTCTGATTTTTTTTTGCATCATAGAATGCAGACTCTAGGATAATGATTCTTCGGTATCTGTTGAGATTCCTTTGCTAAGAATACTGATCAATTTTTGTATAAGCAAATGGCCTCGAGAAGCATACATATTCTCTGTTGAGTACAGGATTAGGTACATCAATTAGATCAAAGTAATTAATCGTGTTGTTCAAATTTTCTATATGCTTAATTGATTTTTGTTTATTTCACTTACCAATTTCTAGGGGATATCATTCAAAAGTCTTTATTATGATAGTGTATTCGTCTATTTCTTTCTTTATATATTTTGAAACTATTTTTGAGGCACTCAGAAACAGGGTGGTTATAACTCTACTGTTAAAAAGAACTTAATTATCAAAATATGAGCATCCTTTTTTTTTTCCTGAAAGTCCATTTTGTCCAATGGTAATATTGTTACACGAGCTTACTTTTTAGAAAGAGTATGCCATAAAAATCAAAATGATACTCAAACATAGTATATGTGAGTTTCCTCCCTACCCTGTCCCTACTCCCTTGGTTTCCCTTCTCGGAAGCCAACTGTTGCCAGTTTGTATGTATCCTTTTACAAATATCCTATGAGCTTTTAATGTCTTTGAAAACATAATTATACTGGAATTTTTTGTGAGTTTATCTGTTTTTTCTTCAGAAGTGCTAATTCTTTTGCTTGTTGAATTTACTGGCTCTATGATACTTTCATTTCTTTTAAAATATTTTTACTGTAAGCTCATTTTCTGAGGGAGTTGTTGTTGCTTGTTTTTGTAAATAGAAATCTGTAAATCCTGTGTTTTGAAAGTGTCCCCTAAAGACCTCATCACAAATGGCAGGAGGTATCTGTGACTGCCACGATCTCAGGAGCTTTCTTAGAAATCTTTCTGCAAGTTTCCTGTAGTCCTTTCGTTGGCCTGTGCCTCACACAGACATTTCCTGCTGAAATCTTGCAGTTCTCAATTGCTACCCTTCCACCTGCCCACCATGGTCTTGTGAAAAAACCAGGGCCTGGATCCTATTTAAATGAAAATTGAACTAGACATAGAGTTCTAGGTTGACAGCTATTTTCCCCTTAGCACTTCGAATATATTATTCCACTACCTCCTGTGGAATGTACCCTTCAGAAAAATTTTCTGGCAAAATAGAAGTATCCTAACTTCCCTGTGTTGTCTTATCTGAATCACAGAATCTCTCAAAATCCTCTAAATGCTAAGATCTTTGAGTCTATGATTGACAAAACCATTTTTTTAGCAGATGTACAAAACTTACCCATTTAAAGCATTGGCTGATGACTTTTTAATTGGGAGGCAATAATACGGTCATTGTTCAAGCCATTTTAGAGAATCTAGGGCCTGCTTCTCATTCTTTTAAAAAATAGCAACGGTGCCAAAGTCTTGGTTGTCTTAGAAGTTTTGCAAGTTGCAATCAGCAAAAGATCTTGTCAACAAGACAGATGGTCCACTTGTGTTCAAAGATGACTACAAAGTACTAAAATGTTATTTTGTTTGTTTGTTCCTATGATATCAGGGTTTGAAAACGTTAGTTTTTGGAGTCAAACAGAACTAAGTTTGTACTTCAACTTTACCACTTACCCATATGTATGGCATTGGGCAGATCATTAACTGTATTGATGATTGGTTTCTCACATAGTGAAATGAGGATAATTATACTTATCACACAGAGTTTGTGCTTGAAAATGCCTTAAAGGGTTAATTATCAGAAGTAAAAATAGAATTTCTATAAATTTCAAAAAATTAAATTTTATGTGTTCCTGGACTCTAACATTGACATCCATTTATTCCAAGACAACACCAAAACCCATATTAATGGGAAAAATTTCTTCAACAGTTAATATTGACTAGCATTATACAACCAAACAAGGCATCATCTGCATTAATTGTTTTATAATTTGGCCACTTTTCTCCCCTAGTTAAGTTCTTCTGTAGCTATAGTGTACCATATTCATAGGATTGAACTCATACAAAACACATATGACACAATGTTTAAGTAATTCACTTTTAATGCAAAAACAAAATAATAAACAAAAACGTAGCTATACAAAAGAAAATCTTGAACCAAATGCTATTTATGGGGCCCAACATATGGGATCACCAGGGATACTAAACCAGGGCTTTCTGGGGAGGAACTTCACAAGATACAACTTCAGAACAGTAAAGATGTCATGGTAGTTCTCCTTCCAGCCCCAAGCACTATGTGGGCACACAAAATCCATGTTAGTCTCTGTGAAGGCAAACAACATAAATCCCTCACCTGTTACAGAAGAGAATAAAATAAAATAACTCTAGAAGTTGAATTATCATACCAACTGAGCTCATCTCTGGGTGCACCCATGCATGATAAAGGCTATATTTAACACATGCCTGGAACATGGAAAGTGTTCAATAAATGACAATTGGTGTTACCATATTGCCATGGTTTTACTATTACATAGTTCCCATTATTCCAGTCAAGCTTCTATTCACCTTGTTTTGTTATTTTATTTTGTCACTTACAAGTGGATACATGTTTAAATGGCTCTTATTCTGTTTTTCCCAATGAATTTTTAATTTTATTTATATCTTCTACACATTTCTATCCCCATAGCTCCATGAAAGAAATCTATTTGAAAAGACATGTAATTGGCTATGGCTTCAGCAGAAGTCAATATGTCATTAAGCACTTACATTTCCAAAAGAAGATAAATTCATAAGAAGTTTTAAGACAATGTTTTATGAAACAAAAGTTTACTAATTAAAGAATTTTCTTTGATGTCTTGAATTTTTCTCTAGAGGAAAAAATAGTCAAAACCCATTATATTAATGTTTATAACAGATTTATGTAGTTGTTGCCATATTCTAATGTTCTCTCCAAGGTTTATTTAACATGATTTTTCTCTTATTTAAGTGACCTTTGTCCCAAAACTCAGAGCCAGCATATAATGAGCATGAGACTCCTGTTGTCAGTGGAAACTATGACAAAGCTGCATCAGAGATTTTAATGAGAAGAGAAAATACTGGGAGAAAAAAAAATAATGGTAGAGCCCAACGTTCATTTAGATCAAATTAAGCAAAAATATTTACTTTAGTAGCAGTGCAAGATCAAATCTTCATCTCCCTGGTACAAAAACTACCCTTTAAACATGCCCGAGTCAAATCACATGGAAATGAGAACAATAACTCTTTTTATTCTTCTACCTCTCCAGTCCACCAAACGGAATAATGAATAAGCCACCAAGTGAGACCAACCACACGCGCTTCGTGATTTTTACATACAAGCACCATTCTTCTTGAAAGAAGCAAACACAGTCTAAGTCTCTGGCAAATCACATGGTGATGATTTTGGCTTTGCATGCTAGGTTATAACAGGTGGATGCTGCCACCAAACATACACTGTCTGCCAGGAGAGCAGCCACAGGTGTCACTCTGTGAGCTAAAAGCACGCAGGCATCACTAAGACAACACCTGTGTGTCTGTGCTTCCTTGTAGAACTTGTTGGCAACATTTCACTTCCCAGTCCTCTCTTTCGCTCAGTGGCGAGCACATAGGCACTAGAATCCTTCTAAAACAGTGTTCGGAATGTAACACGTCCTCCAGGGGAAACAGGCCCTGGATGTTAACCAGAGATTTAAATTAAATGTAAGTGATGACAACAGTGAACATGAAGAAATTCAGATTTGTTTAAAAAGAACAATTAATATTCCCTTTTCCAAACACCTGAGCTTTTTAAAAAGAAGCAGTCTTCATCATATCTGATCCCTAACCTGATCACATGTATGAAATGCTTTTTTTAAAGTTGATCTTTAGTTTATAATTAGGGCATAATAAGGTATTCTATGATGATGTTGGTTTAGATGATTTATGTTAAAATTATGTAAAAAATGATGTTTTTAAAGCTGCTGGCAATTTCTAAGAGGTCACAGAGAGATATATATAAAAAGATAAAATTTATCATTTGGGTATTAGTACATCAAAAGGGAAACTGTATACATTCAGCCTCAATTGAATTACCTGGTGATTAATAGAAAAATATTTTAGAGGGCAGATAAGGCAGTCCTGATACTGATTGCACCAAGTGGATTGTTAGAGAGAGGAGATAAAAGTGAATATAGAGTTTCAACATTGTGACCCTAGGTTTGATAGTCAGATAAGAATGTCCACTCTAGAGGAAATGAAATACAACAAAGCATGATTAGGTCACAATGTTCAGAGAGAGGAAATCTTATTTTTGTTTGTTTTTATGCAATGCAAGAATAAAAGCATTGTTTTATTTCTCTCTCAGATGATATTAAAATGTATTTCACTAAGTGTGAAAGTAAGGAACTAAAGCTAAATCTACTTATATGTCCTACCTCATTTCTTCCTTGTAATGTGAAAACAAATTAAGAGAGACTTAAAAAGCTGTAACTTTACTTATATAATTTTGTTAACATTTATAATTTATAAAATTATTTTACATTCATCATCTGGTTTGATTCTTACAACAACCCTGATAGGTAAACTGGCCAAGATTATTATTATTCCCACTTTATAAAATGAGAGGAAATGCTCAAAGAGGTTAAGAGATTTGTCTGAGACCAAATTGTCCATGTTTGAGCCAAGACTCCATCTTTGTCTCATGAATACACAGCCAGGACATTGTCTCCACTATTCTCTTTTTCTGTTCTTCACTTGACTCAGTTTTTGACTCAATCACTGTGGAGCTCATCATGTCCTATGTTGGCAAACAATTTTTATTGCAGCGGATTCAGCAAGATTTTAGCCAATATAACCGATGTCAGTTTGGTTTAAGATTTACATCAAAGAAATAGGAAAAACTTCTCTCTCTCATGTCTATTTTTGTCTCGGACAAGCACTTATCCAATGTATGTGATAATTTGTGATACGTGCGTATGGTCCGGCAAGAAAAGCACCAAATGTGCTGTTATTTGTGCATGTAGAAAAGCAATTTGAAATACTCATGATAGTCCTTTGCAAAATGTAGTAAAATTCTTAGTTCCTGCTGTAGTTTGTTTCAGGGCAACATCTTGGTGATGCTATAGTCCTATTAATGATCATAATGATCAGAACAGCAAAAAAGACAAGGGAGGGGAAAGGAAGACCTTTGAATTTCTCTACGCTCTAATTACCGTGTTCAGAAATCAGGATGTTGCTTTTTTGTTTTGTTTGTTTGTTTTACTTTAACAATGTATCTAAATGAAAATCCAGTAAACAGACTGATTTTCATAGCGGAAATAATAGCATTTTTTTCAGCAGAGTTCATGATCCCACTAGTCAAGACATACAAGATTTCACTGTTTGAAAGCAGAGTATCACCCTACAACGAGGTAGATAGGAATGATGAAAATTCATAGCACATAGTTGGAGGAGAAGAGTTAAAGGCAATTTACTCCTGCAGTTTCTTGACAAATGAATCCCTGTTCTTATGCAGATACCCAGGAGGCAAGGTTAGTTCGAAAGTTACAGAAAAGGATCTGCCTCTCCTCCAACCAACTGCAGTCTTGAATTATATGAAGTTGTATCAAGTAATTAAAGAATTGATAAGCAAAGAGTCCTGGCAGGGAAAATGTAAAGAAGGTTTGGGGCACTTTAATTTGTTTGTCACAAAGTGGAGATATGGAAATGCAAATAATCAAGACAATAATAAGGAAAATAGCCAGTATGTATAGAGCACACGCTCTGGGTCACCTGCATGAATTATGTAATTACTCACCGCATGGATGAGGGTACTGCGCCTTAGTGAGGTGAGGTGTTGTGTGTGTGGGATCACCCTGGTAAATGGTTTAGTTGTGGTCCCAGCCCGACTTAAGAAAGAGCGTTAGAGAAAAAAAATCAGGCATTCTGGTTCCAGTTCTAGCTCCTTTCTAACTCCTTGGTTTGGATAAAACACATGACTTTCATGCACGTTAGTTTCCTCATTGGTAAAATTGCAAGCTCCATAGTTCCTAAACTGTAGTGGACAAATTCCTAAGGTTGGAAAGGAGCGAGAAACAGGCTTGGAGCTCATTACAAGTGATCCATGCAGTGCTGTAGACCAAATACACCATGTGTTTTGCTTGTATATATGCTTCTATTTTAGACGTATGTAGATTTGTTTCTGGAATATAAAAATAAACTTAAAAATTATTTCTGAATCTATAGATCGCTTATCATGCTGTATGTTCTCAAACAATAAACTAAAAGAGTTACTACTATCAAGTTAGCACTCCTGAAAATATTTTTAGATGAAAATTTGGCCTCTGCTTCTTCAAAGGTAACAAATCATGTCAAGATGATATCTCAAAACCCTCCCACTTGTAAATTTCTATGATTTCAAGAGACAATTTAAATGACTTGATTATTGATTTTAAAATTTGTAGGAGCAATGCATTTACTTTTTTCCTGCTCGTATATAGTTTTTGTTTTGTTTTGTTGGGTTTTTTGTTTTCTTTCGAAAATCGTGAAAACACCAAATGTTTCAGAAGCTGGTAGATTTAGCAATGGCTGTTTCTTTGAACTCTCGTGATGTTTTTTTGCATTCATTGGCTATTTCCTATGCTATTGATGACAAAGCTTAGGAACTGTTAAATTTTGTCTAGGTCAGGTGCTTGAAGAAAATTGATCGCTGAATCAGAAATCAGCCATGCGGGTGTTCCATTAGATGGGACTTCTTTCATTCTGCCCACTGAGAATGGTGGGTGAGTTTGAACTACTTCAAATGGGTAAAGGCTTCACATGCAGCCTGATGACTGTGGAAATAACTGCTACTAGAAGGTTGTCCTCAGAGGCTTCAAATGGCAGCTCCAACCATGGTTGTGGCCTTGCTTGGGAATAAGTTGTACAATTCTCCTTTTGTTCGTATGATACAAAACCAGCTAACTCTAATCAGGTATCTGACTTCCATTATTGCCACTAAGGATGCCCACTTCCTCATGCACACCTGGGGGGCAATGACCTGATACAAGTTTTCTGAAGGGCAAATTGGTCTTGTGATTAAAACTTGTTCGACTCAGCAGTTTCTCTTCTAAGAATTTGTCGCACACACAACAGTCACATATGTGCAAAATATTTAGAATTAAAGATGATTGCCATACTGTTATTAATATTTTTGAGAAATTGAAAGTGATAGTAATGGATGAAAATAGAGATTTGATTAAGTAAACTATTAATATATTGCATCCATGTGAAAATACTCTGCAACTGCTAAAATTTTTATAAAACAAATTTAATGGCAATAAAAGATATCAAATTAATAAAGGCAAGTAATTTATGGAAATATATGTATAATATGATTATAATGAGATTTTAGGTTTGTTTTAAAATATATTAATAATTTTTGTTTTTTTTTATTTTCTTACATATAAAATCTTCCATAGTATTTGGAAATAGAGCTTGGGGTATAGAATTGGCTTTTTTAAATTTTTTTTACTCAAAAACATCACCATGATTCCCGTTCTGGGCTTCTGTAGTCAGAGTCTCTGTCTGGAAAACTTTTCTCTCATATTGTCGTATGACTGGCTAACAGAAGTGTTCTCTTAGCGCCTATCAGAGACTCCCCCCTCAGCCTCAATCATATCACCCTGTTTTATTGTCTTCACAGCCCTTATCACCATCTGAAGTTACCTTATTCACTTTTTTCTACATTTGGTTATTGTTTGTTTCTTATCAAAAGAATGTAATGTCTCTGAGAACTGAGGCTTATCCATCCTATTTCCTGCTATGTCCCTGACATGTGGAACCCGGACAGACACATCATAGGTGATCAGCATTTGTCTAATAAATGATTTTGTAAATGTGTGAATCACATGTCTGTCTTTTCTGGTGGGTCTGTGGAATTCTTTGATTCTAATTTAGGGGGAAAACATGATATCTTGGTATTCATCAGAAATAAGGCTATCAATAATTGTCAAACATTCCCACATTCTTTTTGTTATCTCTATTATTCATTTGACAATCATTGAGTCTCTACCATGTGCCAGTAATTTTAACAGGAGTAGACAGAGGTATAAAATAAGAATTAGATTTATTCTTGGCTCTCAGGAGGCCCATGGTTAATGGGAAATACAGATATATAACATATGGTGGGATAGATCGTTAACATATGGTAGGATAAAACAAAGAAAGAAGTAGGCAGGATGCTATGGGAACAAACTGGAGGAGGCGATAAATCACCTTGCTGATATGGAGGGCTTCATGGAGGTGAGCTGGAAGGATGTTCCAGGCAGAGGGAAGGGAATGTGTTTTGTCATCAGGCCATGTTTCCAGAGGGATGAGCAGCTCCGTGCAACTGGATGAAGACAAAGAGATGAGAATGGCCAAGCAAGGGTCTGATTGAGACTGGTCTTTTTCCTGTAGGTAATAGGAATGACACTTGAAGATCCCACAGTGGATAAAGCTTATATTTAAAATTAATAGGGGTTTCGATTACTTGGGGAAGAATATCCTACATTTAGTTGGCATTATCCTTAATTCTTTCTTTTTTCTTATCCCATCCCCTGCAAATAATGAGTAAGCCCTGTATATATCTCCTTCTCTCGTTCATTCCCTCACCCTCTGCCCAGGCAACATCACCTCCTGCTGGGACATCTGCAATAGTCTCCTAATTGATCTTCTCACTTCATTCTTTTCAATCTAGGATGCATACTGCAGCCAAGGCCATCTTCTAAAATCATGCCACTCCCCTGCTTTCAATGCCTCCCATTGCTTTTTGAATAAAATCCAAACTCCCTCCAGTGGGTGTGCAGACCACTGGAGGGATTTGGCCTCTGCTGATAGTTCCAGCCTATTTTGTGTGTATGTCTCTGTCTCTCTTCCCCACAGAGCACAGTCAAATTTGGCCTCCTTTCTATGCTTCAAAAGCACCAACCTCTGACTTGCCATAAGGTCTTCACAAGGTGTTTCCTCTGCCTGAAATGCTCTTCCACCTACTTTGGCTAATTGGCTCTTTCTCATTCTTTGGGTATGAGCCTAAACTTTATCACGTTCCTTAACTACTCTATCAAAGTAAGTAGGTCCCTCCTCCCACGGCAGTCAGTCTCCAAGATGGTTCCCCGTCCCCCCCCGCCCCTGGTATTCATGCCTTTATTTAGTCCCTGCATCAGTGTCCCAGGGCTACCGTAACAAATTATCACAAACTGAATGGCTTGAAACAACAGAAATTTATTCTCTCATAGTTCTGGAAGCTAGAAGTACAAAATAAAAGTGTTGGCAAGGCCATACTCCACCCAAAGCCTCTAGGGAAGAATCCTTCCTTGCTTCTTTTAGCTACTAGTGGTGGCCTGCAATTCTGGGCACTCCTTGGCTTATAGATGGATCACTGTGGTCTCTGCCTCCATATTCACATGTCCCCGGTGTGACTGTCATCTCCAAATCTCTCTCTTCTTATAAGGACACCAGCCATTGGACTTAAGGCCCACTATGTCCAGTATGACCTCATCTTAACTTGGTTACATCTGCAAAGACTCTGTTTCCAGATAAGATCACGTTCACAGGTCCTGGTGTCAGGACTTCAAAATAACTTTTTATCAGGGACAAATTTAAGCCACAACTGTCCCCTCCCATACTGCATAGGAGCAACCAGTGCAACTAATAGGATATGGTGAAATGATAGTATGTGACTTTATAGGCTAAGTACAAAAGACATTTCAGGTTACCCCCTTACTCTTTCATGGATCACTCACTATGGGGGAAATGAACCCATTTTGAGAAGACACTCTAGCAGCCCTGTGGACAGGTCCATGTGAGGAGGAATCTTGTGCCAACAGCTGGCGCACACTTGCTATCCACATAAGTGAGTCATTTAAGCCGATCCCTCCATTCTAATCAAGCTTTCTGATGATGGCAGCTAAAGCCAACATCTTAATCACAACCTCATGAGAGATCAGGAGCCAGATCATCCACCTAAGCAAGTTCTGAGGTCCTGACCCCCAGAAACTTTGAGATAATAAATGTTTATTATTTTAAGCCACTAAGTTTGGGGGGAAATTTAGTTACACAGCAATAGAAAATGAATGCTCCTCTTATTTTCTGTTCTGTACTTTTTATAAAACATGTATTTAATATTAGCTGTTGTTATTGATAAATTCTTTAGAAAAAGAATTAAATACAATGATCTTAGGTATCATTTAAATCAATTTATAATTCACCCATCCACAGTTATATCTGCAAAATGTGATAATGTCCAAAGTCCCCTAGAAAGAAAGAACATTCTTTCTGCATTAGCAAAATAAGACCTACCATTTATTACAAAGAAACAAATCACCGATACACACAAAAACGTGAATGAATCTCAAAAACATGCCAAGCGAAAGAAGCCAGACACATAAGAGCACATGTTATGTGATTCTATTTATATAAAACTCTAGAAAAAGACACATCTAATCTACAGTGACAGAAAACAGATCAGAGCTTGCCTGGAGCTGGGGGTGAAGGGTAGATTGGCTGCAAAGAGGCACAAGAGAACCTTTCAGGGTGATAGAGATTGGTGTGGTCACGTGGGTGTATACATTTTTCAAAACTCAACACACCGTGTCCTTAAAATGCTTGCATCTGTTATATGTAAATTATATCTCAATACAGTTGATGAAAAATACACAACTTTCTGAGCATTCATGGAGCCAAGTGCTTTACATAATTATCTCTAGTACAGAAGCAACAGCCTCATTTTTAAAAATGGAAATTCAGCCTCAGATTAAGTGAGTTCTTTAAGACCACAGAGTCTTAGTTCCAAAAACCTTTTGTTTGTTTCACCAAGCTCTGTTAGAGCTAAAAAGAGCTTTTCATGGCATCTAATCCAGGAAAGGCATATCCAAATATGCAAAATAAATCACACCCCAGGATTATAGTCAACCTTTGAATATCTTACAGGTTAGGTACCTGAAACTAAAGAAATTAAACAACTTGCCTATGATCACCCAGCTGCTAAGTGGCAGATCTCCTGGGGAGAGGGAGAAGTCCATGTAGGTGGAATAGGAAAAAAGATGAAAAGTGGGAAGGCAAATACTTAAAATAAAACCTCAATATGTAAGAGATGATGGCACTTGTACATTTAGTGGAAAATTTAGTAGAATTCAGAGCACAGCTCATCTGAGATTTCATGACTAATGCGTTTGCCTGTTCATTTCTCCATCCACAGAGTACTGACTGAGCCCCCACTTGTGTGCAGAGCACTAGGCTTAGAGATCTACCCATCCTGTGCGCTAAGTGTACCACCCTCTTTAAACCTCCACGACTTCAGCTCCCATGGCCCCCCGCATCAAACAGCTCCCTTTATGACTTCTGTCCATACTGCACATGTAGAACCTTGTCCATTTCCTTTGTCTCTGATTATCTGTAATGCACACTTTAGGCTTTATTATATTTCTATATAATGCTGTGTGTTCCACTAATTGTTTGCAATGTGCATGTCTTATCTCCCAAGCTAACGTACCAGGGGTTTCTGAGCAGTGTAAATGTAAATGTCTCAAATGGCTGAATAGTCCCCCAGTGCATGGCGCAAGGTTAGACACATAGAGGACTCCCCATTAATTCTTATCAATTGATTATCCCAGTGCCTATGATAGCAGCATATCTTAGGTTGTGTTCCCAGAAGCCCAGCCTGTGATAAGGCTTTGAGTGCAAGTAGTTTATCTGGGATGTGAGCCCTGGCAGCACAGATAGGGACGTGGAGAAGTGATACAAGAAAGAAAAAGAAGCGAAAACAGGGAATGTTTGTGAGTAGATCACTGTGTGGGGAATTGGAGTTCAGTGCCACTGGGGACTTCCGGAAAAGTCTGTAGAATATACCTTTGAGTTGTCCAACCTGAGGAGTGAAGAGCAGGGGTATTTATCCACCAACTCCATTCATTACTGGCTGAGAGCTGTTCTTTGGGCATCAATTGCCCGGGGTACCCCATGCAGGCAGAGCCTGATCTGGTGGTCTGGGGAAGCTGCTGCAGTAAGTACCAGGGGCCTCAATAAGACTCCACTGGTGTGCATGGGAGTGAGGTCTAACAGGCCAGGTCAAGGCACCGACAGCCTGCTACACAGCACATTTCCATTAAAGGAAAGCTTTTTCATGGCAACACCAATTTAGCACCAACCTCATGATGCTCTCTGGAATACAAAAATAAATAAGGCATGTTCCTTGTCTGCTAGGAACTTAGCTCTCATCTCTTCGAAAAATAAGGAGAAAAGCAGGTAAACAAGAAGGATGCAGAGAAAATAGCCCAGCCTCCATTCCCATTCAGTCTATATTCTCTAATGAAAATTTGATGCTGTTCTGCCCACCAATTCATTATAGTCATCGCTACTAAATAGCCATCACGTTCAATGGCTGTAGTCACTGTCAGAGTGGCGTGGAGTCAGACTGGAGTTTAAAAGACTGAGGAGGTATCTTTGTTCACCTCTGGTCCCCAATGTGTCCCAGGCCTGCTTCACTGAAATTTCTGCATCAATGTTTCATTAACTCACACCAAGTATGCAGCATGAGTTTCTGTTCCAATTAAACTAATATTTGAAATGAAGAAAAAACAATCATGGGAGAGGGAGTCACTTACCACAAGGAGTTACGTGGAAAAGGCAGCTGTATTTTTGTGCTTTTGCCATAAAATGAAGCAGACAGTCTGTTCTGTAAAGTACTGTAATTATAAAGCAATTTGCCACCTCTAATGGGAGGACTTTTCTTTCATAAAATATTAACTAAATATAATATCAGTGCAATAGGTTAGAAACAGTCTTAGTTTCTCCATAAAAAGTCAATTTGTAGCCCCCAGTGAGTGTCTTCTTCAAGATCATAGTATCCAAAAACATCCTCGGTGCCCATACTCACTCGGCCTTGAATTAAGACCCACACATTTCTCCTGTCCTCCCTAGCTAATTTGAGGCTGAGTGTTTTTTCCTGTAAACATGTTAATTTGCAATGCTCTTCTGTCTGCTTGCGGAACACTTCTCAACTGAATGCACTGCTGTGGCCCAAGCAGTTTTGCTGTAATGATGATGGTGACCCCCAAAACCTAAACTGTCAACAAATGAAGAGACTCAAGTTTAAATTGAGGACTTTGTCTGCAAAGCCCCAACCCCTTTGTACTATGGAATTACTTGTGCCTTTTGAAATCATGGAAAGGGATAATTCTTGCTGTGAAACTGATGTTCTCCAGGCAGGATCACTGTCCAGACGGTGAAACACAGGCAGGGCTGCCCGGAGTTACCAACTCAGATTTTGGAGGGAAGGAAGACGAAGGCTCTAGTTACAAGAGGAAGTCAAAGACCAGCTGCTTCTTTTCTTTTCTACTTATATTTTTACTTCTATCTTACATACTTACATAACATTTTGGGGGGGGAGGTGTTTTTCGTTATTTTTTTTTGCTGTTCTGAAACTCGTCTAATAAATGCAGGAACTTGCTTCCTCAGTGCGGCTTGGTTATTACCCTTTTCCATCCACAGGTAACAACCACTCTCTAACTATTACACAAATTTGTCTTTCCAGGGAAAAAAAGGCAATCCAAAGTGAAAAGTGAAGATATTTTATCTCCCAGTATTATTTGAAGCCACTGTACCACTTTGCACTGACTTAAAGAGAGGAAAAAAATCCCAAATAGCAAAAAATCTACAAATCCCCAAACAATTTTGTTTTTAAAACCTTCCTTATTAGAACTAATGTATAGAAAATCCATACTTGCTCATTTGGAAATTGCCCAAGGGCTGCATCCACTTCCACACATTCCTTTGTTGGTCTACACTTCTTAAATGGATCATCAAGCTCTATTGATCTTCATCAGCAAAATCCTTTTGGTTTTCTAGTACTTAGGAGTCTCAAAATTAGTCGGGAAGTTTTCAAAAGGGATGTTTGTTAAATAGGATCCAGGAAAAGAAGACTTTATTAGATAAAGTCTGAATGCAACTGGAAGTAGACTCCTGGCCCTAGGCTCCCTCCAAGGGGTGTGTATTTTGCTATAGGTTAACATTCGATATATTTTCTCTGAATGAATGAATGAGTCCCTGAGTTTAATCAAATATTCACATTTAATCATTGATATATTTTTCAAGCAAGTTGCAAGCCAGTATTATGATGTGATCTAATTTTGAATATATGTTTTATAGATTCAATCATTATTATATTGAATATATTCTTTTTCTTTAACATATATGACACAGATATGTTTGTGTCTCATATGCATGTGTGTGTATATATGCATATATACGGTAAAGAAAAATAATCCAGGGAGGTATACACAAATACACAACATGATAAAAGTGATTCTCTCTGGGAGATGGGATTGGGTGGGGGGACTTCATTTTCGTTGTAAAAATGAAAAACATTTTAGTTCTGTACTATTTCAGACTGCCAGGAAACGGACTAGCAAAGTCAAACAGACTCAGAACCATCTCTCAACTTTATCAAATCTTAACATTATATTATATTTTTTCTCATGCCATTTTATTAAAAGAAATTCAACATTTCAAATATAATAAAAAAGCTTTTCATTTTTTAATCATTCATTTCTATAATATTTGAATTTCATATAATAAATATATTTGTGAACAGTAAAAAAAAAAAAAACAGTAACAATTTTAAATCAAATATCAGCCAAGCCAAACGGAAAGGAAGAGAGATGTGTTTCCTAAAAGTTTTTCTGAATCTGTTATTAACAAGAAAGAGGCGATCTTTCCTCCTGTCTGCCTCCTCGCAGCTGCCTGGCAATTGGAAGTGCCGAGTCGGGACCGAAGAAACACAATGTCAACTTAGGTGCCAGTGGGTTGGCAAGCCACATGTTCCGATTTATTCCTGTCAGCCGCCGGCCCTATTAACTATTTTTAATGAATCACCACTGCTTTTACTTTTGCCATCAGCCATGACCTTCACCATTTAGAAACACATGGTCTCTCATAAACGATAGCCCACGACATATAAACTTGAGAAGGATTCTATCACAGCTCAAACTACAATATCTATCACTAAAACAAACGGCTCATTCTAGCTGAAGAGACACTCATATATATCACAGAACCAACCTTCCATATTTTGAAATTTACTGCCCCGTGTTGGCTGATTTTTTTTTAAGGAGGCCAGGCAACCTTGCTCACTTAATACTTTTGATAAACTTCTGCTGACAAGGAGTGTGATTAATGATGGTTAAAAGAATTGAATCAAGAGTAGGAAAGACAGAGCCAAAAAAGCAGACTGCTGGGCTGATGGAAACGAACGTCTCTACAGAAATATATGATGGACCCTCCTTTTTTACCATGCCAAGTAATTACTTGCACAGGCCTGTTGTAATAATTCCTATTACAGCCAAAACGGAAAAGTCAGTAACTCACCGCCCTGGGACAAGGTGAAGGCAAGGCCAGAGTAGCATGGATCAATATTTCATTTACTCACTGAGGTTAGCTTCTATCCCTGTATCAAATTCTTTTACAGAAAGCCATGAAAGAAATGAGGTTTGCTGCAAAACACCAGTACAGAGGCCTTGTTTCCTTGGGGTGCTTATGAAGGAAGCAGAGCAACAAACCCTTTCAGGAAAACAATATGCACTCAAGGTCACTCATTACTTGCTACTGTTGGAAAATAAAGTGCCATTAGCCTGATATGAGTAATGTACATCAATCAACTGCAGACCAGAAAAAGTATGTTTGCAACTTGGTGGTGCTGCTAATAATGAATGAGCCATTTGAACACTGTCTACACAATTTGACAATTGTGAAAAAATTTTCTCTTGACAGTGCATCATTTGTTTAAAAAATCCCATTAACATTTATCTCTGATTACCTCCTGCCTTTAAAAAAAAAAAGTAGGGGGAAGGCCATAATAGTTCCTCTGCCACAAAGAAGTTTCTGGTTTTGTACTTTTCCTAAAGAAGCATTTTAGCTAAACTACAAAATATCTTATAAAACAAAAAATGAAATATGTCTTATTGCTTTCCAACAGGTTTCCTTTTATAGAGTTTAAAATATATGTTTCCCAGTTTAAGTTTTCTATGATGTTTTCTGGAGAAAGGATTTGGTATAAACTAATTTTAGGTCCTCTATGGATATTACTGAACTAGCTTATCCTTGAAACTGAGTTCTTCCAATTTCATCCTAAAATCAGATTTAAATAGTCCCAATATCTATGAATCTTATATTGGATACAAAATCTGAGTACTTCTTCCTCCATTTAGTGTGTTGGGATAAAATAGAACTCCGTGTTACACTGATTCCTTTCTTAAGATTTTATAAGAACCTTTATTTATAAAGAATATTTTCACTGTGCCATATACTTCCATGTGGAATGGTTTTAGGGAAATCCTCTTATACTTGCTTTTCTCCTCCACATCTATATAATTTCACAGTTGCTTTTCTTATGACTCCAGGAAGGAAGAAAACACAGAAGTGCTGATTTACTTGCTTAAAAACATAGGCTACTAGCAATAATAACTGGTAACCTTGAATGTTTCTTATGGTTTGTTTTTTCTCTGAAATAAATCTACTCCCCTTGCTTGGAGCTTCAAAGCCATTCTCTACTAGATCTCCCTATCTTCATGCCATGGAATGAAGTTCAGATCAAGGGTAGGGAAGTCCTTGATTGTTCTATGGGCCTTAGATCCATTCTCATCTCCAGAAAGCAAAGGTCAGCTGGGCTCAGCATTGATTCAGGCCAGCAGGACTTGCAGCATGGCCAGTCCACATCTTGGAAGTATTTTCAAGCGCTTGGGGTCTGCACATTTTCCTAAGAATTTTCACCCCTCCTCCACTCCACCCCTTAAACTTGGACCCCAGGAGTATTTCAAGGGAAATTCAATCCATATGTGCCTGATTCGTGTTCACTTAACTCATTGACATGTTGTTTTCCAGGAGCTGATTGATGTACAAGGAGTCTTCTGACCTTTTTTCCTGAACCTTGCAGAACTGTCATTCTTTGAGCTGGAAAATTGCCTTTTACTTGGGGTAAGTAGCACTTTTGAGAGTTGAAAGTTTGAAGCTCAGCTTGAAACACAGTTCCCAAATCTGCGTGGGATTCTGGGTTTGACAAATGTGGCCTCAATACCTTTGTATAAAGCCCTTTTTTGCCTCATTTTTTTTTTCATGTGTGATACCCATAGCTAGAGAAAAAAAAAATACAAAGATGATGATAACTTTCAGAGCATCTAAGCAGGTATCTTTGGAAGTTGTAGCATCACTCCATTGGTTTAAGATGTCCAAGTCCATCTGTTCTCTTCAACCACCCTTCACCTGCCTTGATTTCTTTCATGTGGTCCCAACCCAAAGAACTTCCTTTGCCAAGTTTTAAATGTGTAATAAGAGGCAGCAGCTGACTTTAAACCCTGCTTTGATACTGTTGGGCAACATCTCAGCTTGGGTTAGGTTCCCTGGCAAAGTATTTCAGTAGACTTTCATAATGCTGCCCCTTTGAACTCATCCTAAATTATGTCTCTAAATCATAAAAGTTAGAAAGACAAGCTACTCCCTCCATCACTTCTGCTAAGTTAAAGGGAGCCTTAATTGGGGCTGTGCCACTGCCCATGGACAGCTGTTAATTGATCTAGAATAGCTGGAATAACACTATGAAAGAATAGTCTCAATCTTTCTTCTAAAACTCTGAATAGAGAGGCTGAATTAGGCCCTGTAACAGGGATCCAAAACCCAAATACCTATAGGAGCCAAATAAGAAATATAGATGCACATTGAGTAAGGACCATTTCAAATGGAGAGCTCACGCCTAAAGGAACAGCCAATGTCCTAATTTCAAATATTTATGTCTAATTCACATATGGTATGAGCCAAATTTAGCCCATCAGCTGAGGACATGTGCTATACAAAGTGACAAAGGAAAAAAAATAATGGCTAATATTTATTGGGCAATTGTCATATGCTAGAAACTATGCTAATTGCTTTGCAGACATTATTTCATTTGCTCCTTACCATTTTCCTACCAAATGGGTATTTTTATTTTTCTAGGTTATAACAAAAGAAAACTAAGATTTGGAGTTGCTAAAAATAAAGAATTTTGGGCCCCTCCCAGACCTTCCAGACCAACTGAATCATGATCTCCAGGCATGGGACCCCCAGATAACTGCAACATATATCCAAGCTGGGGAACCACTGTATCATGCTGTCTCACAAAATGTGTGCATTGAGCCTTAGAAAGAGTCTGGTGCAACACCTTTGTTTATAAATGAGTCTTTCAGACAGAAATTGACCTGCCCAAGCTTAGACAATAGAGCCAGGACTCAAACTCTAGCCTCTGGGAAATATAGCAATACTAATGGCGATTCTATGTACTGAGGACCTACCATGTACCAGGCACTAGACACTAATGATATCATCCTCACTTAAGCCTCACAGAAACTCTATGGGCATTATTGTCTCCAACTTATAGACAAGGAAATGGGCTCAGAGGAATGAAGTGGCTGTCAAGGCCATGCAGATGAAAATAAAGAATTGAACCTGTTTTTAAATCCAAGTGTGTCTGCTTCCAAATCAGAGCTCTTATCATTATGCAACAAGGACAAATACTGCTGGGTCCTTCATACCAAATGCTGAAGGAGCTGTAGCTATTAAGCAGAATGTATGGAGAAAACATTCAAGAAATCTCAACGTGACAATGATGGCAATGATGGTGGTGATAATTAGGAAGAGGAGGAGACATTGTTAGGACTCCTCAGATTGCCAAGAGGGAAGTCAACTGGTAGAATCACTAACATCCTAGCTGGAGAGGCCACTTCCCCACCTTGCAGATTGGTTCTTTCATCTTTCAAGTGAAGGAGATTTTCATAGGTAATCTTTATGTTCCTTTCCAGTTTGAAAAATCAGTAACTCTAAGTGGAGGAGCAAGTTGAATCCTATGTACTTATGCAAACCTAAAGGCAGAATGAGTGCTTTGACCCTGCCACGGCAGTCAGGCAGCCTGCCCCTGCCACGAAACCAGCCCCAGTGAGATCCGGCAATGTTACTTGCTGAGAGCCTTCGAATCCTCTACCAAACATTTTGAAACAAAACTGAAGCTGAGGTCAGTTTACCAGGCTCCCTCTCCGGGAAACACCCTCATCTGGCCTTTGAATGTGGCCTTTGACCCTCAGGCCTGGAAGTGGTGTCTATTGCTCTTTCTCCAGTGTTCTCTTCCTCCCAGCCGCCATGCTCTATCCTCTCTTCAATTACAGGAAGCCGGCTCCTTCTGTGATGGAGTAAACATTCCATTTGAGGTCAAGGTACTTGGACTCTGCTGTACTTAGTTCAAGATCCAGCCAAAGGCCAGAATCAATACCACAAATCACTGCCAAGACGACAACAAGGGGGCTCTTGTGCATTTTCTCCCCTTTTAGAAATGCTATTTCTAATGCTTAGAAATGTCATTAAGTCAGTTTCGTTAGTCTGTGTTTCCTTAAGAGGCCTGCACTAAAAGCTGTCTTTGGCACCAGACAGAACGGGTCCCTGCACCGTTACCTGAGTAATATACAGCTCCTCGGAGGTGTCTACTTGTTTACAAGTGCCTGTGTCTCAAGACAAACAGCCTCAATATTCAAAAACATTCCGCACAGAAAAGAGATCAAAAGCATTGCAGAGGAAACATCTATCTCAGCCCAATGCATCAAGCTATATGAATCTGTTCTTACACAATGTCAAAGCAGTTCAATATAAATGTAACTTGTCATAAAGTTGTCTTTTGTGGGAAAGAAATGTTGCCATTCAAAGCCACGTAAAGTCCCAGCTTGCTTCAAATGGCACATATGTATTCCATCTTCAGATTCCCGCAGCTAAATCGAATTGGGGTGAGGCAAAAAAATTGACGCTGGAAAGTTTAATTTCTGTGCCTGCAGCATAGCCGAATAAAGAGAGGTGCTTTAATCTTTAAAAGCTTCTGGATTTAAAGAGTAAAAGAGAGTCATTTGTCCCTCCCATTTTCTCAAAAGGCTATTTTGTTTTGGTTTTTAATAGTTCTGTTGCTAAGTGTGCATACAATGCACAAGAATTCAGCAAGGAATTTCTGATCTCAAGTCTAGGATTTAAAACAGATGAATGATTTCACTAGATTCATTTGGACATTTTAGCTGTTAAAGCTTGTACAGACATATTTATTTAAGCATGGTGGATAATACTGAAAAACTGGAAATAATCTGTGTGTCCATCGATAGAGGAACAACTAGATGAGCTATGGTATAGCCATATTGTATAAACAGGGCAGAGAGCTGCCATACACAGCCATGTAGGCTGTTCACTGCACAGCTCCATAAGGTACCATGTGTGAATGGTAGCCCTATTGTGGACATTACTGCAGCATTTTAAAAGAATGAACTACGTTGAAAAGTACTAATATGGATACATTCCCAAGACATATTGCTGAGAGAAAACAAGTTTCAGAATAGTAAATGTATATGCCATTGAAATATATGTATGTATATATGTAAATATATATGTGTATACATGTAAATATAAATTGACATGTGTATATGTGTAAACAGTATATGCATATGTACTTGAAAAACAGTAATGGGTGTGTATACACACACACACATGCAAAATCTCTGGGAAAAAGTATACATTAATCTTGTAGCAATAATTACTCATGGGAGAAAGGAAAAGGGACCAAGAATGTAATAACCATCAAAGTTTTCTCCCCGTATGTGTAATGTTATGATTCTTTAAAGCATACAATGAATGGCAATGTAAAAGAAATTTTAAAAGAATTTAAGTAAAAATTGTGGAGCAGCTTAAATTCACATTTATGATTCTTTTCCAAACAGAACTAGTAAGAGTAGGATAATGGAACCCATATATTATGTGATTATATATTTATGTGCCGTTTCCCTCCCTAGGCTTTGAGCTCCCAGAGAGCAGGAACTGTTTCTATAGAATTCTTTCACCTCTAGCAACTAGCACAATGCATAGCACAGAAAATTGTGAGTAATTGTGAGTTAATAATGTCTTTAATTTACCAATTCATTCATTCCACAAATATTTAATGAGCAACTACTCTGTGCCCTTATAGTAAATTGGAGAACACAACCACAAGAGTTTATGTTCTATGAATGAAAGAATGAATGAATATAAGCTGAAAGAAACCATCCAGAGATTACAAAATCCATTCCAAAAAAATCTCTCAAATATATAATTATTCTATCTTTAAGAATTCCCTGGCTTAGAGATTTCACTATTTATTTTGCTAATCATTTCCATAATTAGCATAATTTTTTAAAATTTTGTGTGCATTTTCTTTTTTCTTTTTCTTTTTCTTTTTAGTATGAGTTTTCTCTACATTTGTATTTTAAATTCAGAAACAGTCTAGTAGGTCCTCTTCTGGATTATGTTCTTTCACTGTAAAATACATTTCTTAAAATATCTGTTCTTTAATGACCTCTTACATTGCTGCAAAGTTCTATTTGATCGTGTTAATAATTTCTCACAACAGTATTGTTCTTTACCTTTTAACAAATATTTTCAGTATATTATTTTTATGTGATGCTAAATATAATTTTCATTTGCTTTTAACAGTAAATCTGTGAAATGCGCTGGGCAGTATTTCACCTAACAGACACATTAACCAAGCCTCAGTAGAATTAAACAACTTGCCCAAATTTAAACAGCTAGAAACTGGTGGCACCAGCACTAGAACCCGGATTTTTTTCAGTTCAAAGCCAAGATTTGCTCATTGCATCATGCCTACACACTTTGTTCACGAGTTCTGGGGCAAAAATATTGAATTATTTTTTAAATCCATGTTTATTTAAAAGATGAGACAAATATAATTCAAAATAGAGCCCATATAGCTGTAAATTTGCATGCTTTCTCCAAGCCAAAGCGTGTTAAACATCTGAATTGGAGTTATGCACGCTTGGTTAATATCTGTGGCTTCTTTATGCTTACCATTGAGATTTCAATTCATGAAGGCAGTAAGGACAACAGTGAAGACAGTTTCTTAAGGCTTTTCCTGCACTTGTGTGCCCTCTATTTGATCATCTGCCAAGGTTTGTGAATAGTGCCAAATCAAACAGCACAGCATCTCTATGAGGCTCCTCCTGGGAGTTGAGGAATTCTGCAGTTGGAGCACGGGGTAAGATATAAAAGGCACAATTATGGTCTTCTTTGAAGAGGTTAGAGGCAGACAATGTTAATCTATTCTTTTGGAATTTCTGATGCTAAACTCCCTTCACTAAACAGCCTCTTCACTTCCCTGAGCTTTTCTGGCCAGGTTATCCTGCCTTAGTATAAACATCCGAAAATCAGGAGAAATGCTGTGATCTGATGCTTTTGAGCCTCCTCAGTGAGGGGAACATACATAAGTATAAAGAAATAAGCACACGATTTCCATTTGCAGTCTCATTTATCTAAGAAAAATAATTAAAGCTTTCTCATCCTGATTTTGTGCATAGGTCTCTAATGATCTCCTTTCCCTCACTTCTGTTTTCCTGACTTTGTCTCCAGGAAGACTGTATTAATGTGTTAAGTGTGATGTTATTCTTTTTTATTTAATGGTGATTACTCAGAGAAATTGTTTTGACATATATATGAACTTTCTTTTTAAAGATTCTTCCTTTTATTACTTTTTAACCTACTGATTTTCTATTTGGCTTCACTCAGTGAGGTAAACCATTGATTTAATTCTTCTTACTCTTAAGAAAATGAGTGAAATATATGCAAATTTTGGATATTGGGATAATAGCATTGGGCTAGTTACAAATACAAGCAGATACACTTTAATCTTTTAACCAAAAAAAATGGTTTATAGTGGTATTATTGGCTCTTTGTTCTTTCTTATAGACATATATTTTATATTAATGTTCATTAGCCAAATATTTTTATAAAAGGGTACAGTCTTCACCATAAACATTAAGAAGAATGAAAAAATAGTCGTGAAATTTAGTGTTTAAATTTTGATTTTCTGGCAAGACTGGCTAGATGCTTACCAAATTCCTTTCCTCATCCTGGGCATAGGGGTAACCTGCATTTCTGTCTCCCTCCTGCCGTACAGGACATGAGTGGAGGTACTGTGTCATTTCAGGCTCAACAGTTAAGGGAAGATCCATCTTTTTCACATGGTGGTTCCCCAACTGCAAACTGGATTCCAATGTGCAGGGACACAATGCATTGAGGATGCCAAAGCTTTTGTCAACTTCAGTCATTGAATGACACCATAAAGCAGAGTCACCAAAGACTATATTGGACTGTGTCCTGAGTGAGAAATAAACCTTTATTATATTAAACTCCTGAGATTTTGGGTTGATTAATATAATAGTTAACTTACCTACCCAGATTTATACTATTCATTTATATTCAACCTCTGGATATATCTATCTCCCTTAAATTTTGTGTTATAGTGAATTCTTACTATTCATTTTTAAGAAAAAAATTAAAATACATACAATGAAAAACTCCTATACGTCACGAAACATTTTGGACATACAGAAAATAAATAGAAATAGTAAATAATTATCAGAAAAATTGTAAATATGGTAATTAAAATAACTAGTCAAAATAGTGAGATACCACTAATTTGTTTCTATCAAATCAACTTTTAAAAATGATTATATCCTATGTTGGTGAATACATTGTGAAATAAGGATTTTTACAGTGAGTAGAAGTATAATTGTTGCGATATTTTGGGGGTAGAAATTTAATAATGTATTATCAAGATCCTTAAAAATGCTCACCCCCTCAATTCACTCATAATTCCATTTCTGGATTTATTCTATAGAAATAATTATTGATGCCATGTACAAAGATTTTAGTTCAGCATTATCTGTCTTAAAGGTGGGCAAACTACACCCCATAGGCCAAATTCCACTTGCTACCTGTTTTGTAAATAAAGTTATATTGGTAGATAGCCACCACCATTTATTACCTATTTTCCATGGCTATATTTACATCAGAAGAGCTAGATTTATAGCTCTTCTTTCTTAGAAAGGGAGTTACAGGTATCTAATAGCTTTCCAGAGTGGCTAGACTTCACATAATCACGTCTGAACAGAAACTTCCACATCAGCCACTAGCTCCCAGAAGGCGTGTACACTGCCCCGGACATGCTTTGGAGAAGCCAGATGTACTTTAGAGTAACTTCACTTTCCCCTTGGATTCCTATGTCTAGATCCATTTAAATCTTTCTCCTTAGCTATGTTACATTTGCAAATATTTCTTTCTGATTCATCTACCCACAGATTACCTTCAGGGATCTGTCAATGATAAAATTTTATTAGCCTAGATATGCTACTCCAATTCAACAAGTAGGTTATGTAACCTCCATGTAATTGCTGAGGAGGGAAAATGTATGTTCAATGTCATGGATACAGAGAGAGGAAGGAGACCGTATTCATGTGAACTTCTTGCAGCTGCCTAAACAGAAGGAAGCAATTATGAATCTCAGGTGTGGAGCCAAGAATTTGAAATCCTAGAAATAGAGTTGCTGGGAGAAAGATTGAGGATGATAATGAGTGCATTAAAATGAGATATATAGCCAAAAGAGAAAAGATGGCCATTCAGGCAAAATGATCACAAGCATCCTCAGTATTTTATTTCAGAAGGTCAGGTTTTATCTCAGGGTAGCCAAATCAGATAAGGCAATAAATGCCAAAGCGCTTTGCACACCATAAAGTGCTCAAGGAAATAAATAAAGGATTAAAAATCATAATGCCTGATTTTAATACTAGCCATGAGTGCATTCTCTAATATTCCTTAAGCTTTCTGTATGATAAATTAAAATATATGAATTAAGAGCCAGAAACTGATGCATCAAGTTCTTTAAAAGTATATTTTACATAGTTTTCTTCATTTTCAGACTTTTAGGAGAACTATTCCTTAGAAAAAATTCTGTTCTTTCCTTTTTGCCTCCTTACCCATGAAAGAGATGACATGCTACAAGAACACCCTAAAGCAGGGTCTACTGAATTGTGGGATTTTTGTCCCTCCAAAATCCATAGGGTGAAATTCTAACCCTCAAGATGATGGTACTAGGAGGTGGGGCCTTTGGGGAGGCGATTAGATCGTGAGAGTGGAGTCCTGTTGAAGGGAATTAGTGCCCTTATAAAAGAGACCCCAGAGAGCTGCCTTGCCCCTTCTACCATGTGAGGACACAGCAAAAAGGTGGGCACCTCACCAGACACCGAATCTGCTAGCACCTTAATCTTGGACTTTCCAGCCTCCAGAAAATGAGAAATAAATTCATGTTGCTTATAAGCTACCCACTTTATGGTATTAATATTTTGTTATAGCAGCCTGAATAAACTAAGACATTCTTCAAAGGGTTGTCTGAAAACCAGTGGCTGTGGCACCACCTGGGATCCTGTTAGAAATGAGAAGTCTCAGGTCCCATGCCAGTCCCACTGAATCTCAATCTGCATTTTAACAAAATGTCCAGGTGATTCACATGCACTTTCAAGTTTAAAACACCCCACAGGTAGCCTCTTAGAAGAGAGAGTCTATTGGGACAACAGACTCAGGTTTAAATGTTGCTATTCTAATGGCCATTGGGTGAGAAGTGCATAGCATGGTTCCTGGCATGTATTCATTCACCTAACAAGCATTTATGAGCATGGCTTTGTGCCAACTATTGTGCTGGGTACTAGGAATAGAAAGTTCAAGAAGAAGTGGTCGTGCGCTCACACTTCACATTCTTGTTTAACTTTTAGTCATTCAGATTCTCCCCCGGTAATGTCTGTCTAGGGTCACCACGTATTCCCTTCTCCAGAAAACTGATGACATTGAAGAGGAGCAAACATTCATGGATGGCTTGATCTTCACCAAGCATTGTGCTGTATGCTTTAAATAATGTAGTGGGCCTCTGTCATTTTGCCTATAGAAAAATTTGTCTTGTAGTAATGCAGTATCCCCTTTTTTGGGAGAAGGGTTTTCTGTCCATGTTATTTGGGGGAGGCCGGCTCAACCAACTGCCTCCAGGGTCAGGCCAATCTGAGAATTCTCTGTCTTGATCTCAGTCTGGGGCACATGACCCAGAACCAAGAAATGAGATTCAGTCCTGGGACTTTTGCTGGAACTGTAGAAAAAGAGCTACTCTTCTTTTCACTGTAGTTGCGAAGCTAGTAGGATATAAGTTTGGAGCTAGTTGCTGGTAGTCATTGTTGCCAACACATGAAGGGAAAGTACTTGAGAATAAAGTCAACCCAGAGAAAAGCAAAGCCAAGAGTTAGAGAAGAGGCAGATTTTGAACACGTTCATCAAATATCTCCATTCAACCATGCCTAAAGCCAGCAATACACTTTCAATTCATTGTTGCATGAATTACTAAATCCCTCTTTTTGTTTCAGCTAGTTTGAGTTGGATTTTTGTGTTCTACAATTGATCATATCCTGACAGTACACATAAATGTTTTCATTTAATTCTTACAACATACTCTGAGACAGAAATTGTTAGTGTAGCCATTTTCCAGATGAAGAAACTGAGGTTCAGAGAGGTTAAGTATCTTGTTTAGTAATACATAGCTGACAGACAGCAAACTAGAGGTGAAATCTCAGAATATCTCATTACAAAGATTTACAATTCATCAGAACCATTGTAAATATAGTTTACTGTCTGGAATCATTAAGTTCTATGGTTGAAAAAGATTTGAAGAAAGTAAATATACCGGAGACTGACTCTAATGGTCTCTGTGCTACGAAAGAATAGCCGTGAAGGACCTCTGGAATAACTGGTCCACTGATAACTTCCCATAACTGAACCTCCTTGAACAGAGTTCGTTAAAGACCTCATCTTAATTCAGTCTGTGCAATAATAGGTTGCAGGTTTATGGCGACATCCGTGGGTAATTTGCCCTAAGGTCAAAGTCAGCTCAAGGTAAACTTGGGAAATAAAAAACAAAACAAAAACCTTTCAGCTTCATAATTCTACTTCTCCCATTCTTTTCCATTTTCCATTTCCCAACAACGACACCCATCTCTACCACTTTTTTCTGGAACTCCACTAAAACACTCTTAAGGAAGGAATCAAAATCTTTTTCACGCTAATCGTTTTTATGTTTATGACTGAAGGCAACCTTTATATTTTGGGTCATCTAGTTCAAAGCCACAGGGATGAACTATCAGCAGTGGAAATCTATGATCAAGGCAAGGTGTCCCCAAGATTTCTGCAATAACAGCACTGACTCCGTCTATGCCTGAGGCTAAATCTGAGCAGGTCCGTGAATACTCTGGGCCTGCAAAGAGTCATGCTGAAGCAAGCTACCTTTAGAAGGTCATATCCATTTAAAGAAACTAGATCATAATTTTGCCCTTTTTAGGGGGAAGTAGAAGTCCAAACAAGGGAGTGATATGGAACTTTCACGGATCCTGTGGGAAGGCAGGATGGACAGAGAATTTTGCAAGGAAGTACCGTTTATTAAAATGAACTATCAAAACTACATCCCACCAGCTGAAGGAAGGAAAAGGCATTTGCAACACTAGTGTATCTGTGCTGGTTGTCTCCTCTATTCCACCCCCTTCTATCTCCCATCCTGCCGCTGCTCCATTTCCAAGAGAAATTGTTAATTTGTCTCTTCTGCAGACCTGCTCTGCATTGGCCAGATTGAATCCTCAAATGCTATATTCATCGGGGAGGTTTGCTGGAACTACAGGAGAAAAATCAGATCTCATCTCTTTCTTCCAAGTGTACTCCCAGAAAAATTCAATGCATAAAAATGCCCCTTCTTAATAGGAAAATTCTTTTTTCTTAGTTGTAGTCATAGCCATTACCATAATGTGTGTATAAATGTATATTATTTCCAACTTTAATTTTATTCAATGTAAACATGCATCCATTTATTTACTTAACAAACATTTATCAGTGCTGTCACTGAGACATTGCATATGATGTACTATATAATGACATGGAGATTAAGGAGCTCCAGGCTGTGCCCTTCTTTTATCCAACAAATATTTATTGAGCACTCAAATATGGGCAAGGAGCTGTCGGACAGATTTATGGACAACCTTGACAAATTTTCAGCTGTCATAGAATTTACATTCTAGTGGGAAATACCAATCATAAAAGGAACCCTTAACAAAGTAAGATAACAGAAAGCGATAAGAAAATAAAACAAAGTAATAGAATATTAAGGAACCTAGGGAAGAGGAATGACTTCAGGTACAGGTGGTACAAGAACATTCCTCTGAGAAAGTTTTGTGGAGTCTCACAATAATTTCCCGTTCCCAAATTCTCTACCTCTTCCCTGTAAGATTATACATCTCCACCACGTGACTTGAGCATCTCCTGTAGACGTTTCCTTCCCTACCAGTCGACATCAAGCTTGGCCGTGTGAAATACTTTGACCAACGAAACGTGAGCATAAGCAGCGGTGTGCCCCCTCTGCAGACGAGCTCTGAGAACCAGCCTCTGATTTCATCAACTGCCTTGTTCTCTTCCCTCTGCCATGAGTTTGGCATATTCCAGATTGGGTTTGCTCTTTGAGCCTGGATCCTGGAATGAAGAAGACATGGGGAGCAGATCCACCGCTGACTCACAGTTAATGGATTGGCCATACAGCATAAGCAAGAAATGACACTGTTTTGTGTGATACAATACAACCTGGTAAAAGCTAAATGATACGCACTGCTGAACAGTGAGAAGATGCCAAGTTTGAGATCGGGGAATATCGTGCGTGTGTGTGTGTGTGTGTGTGCAGGTGAGAATTCATTTGGCATGCTCCAGGAACAGAAAGAAAACCAGCGTGAGTGGCACCGGGCTGGCAATGGCACAGGGGAAGTAGGAGTGAGCCAGATGGTGTAAATCTTTGCAGGTCATGATACAGAGTTGGGACTGTGTAAGCTCCAATTTTTACACATCACCTAATATTTCATTTTATAAACTTTTTATTTTGACCACATTTCAGACTTACAGAAAAGTTGCAATAATCACAGACCGAGTTTCCATATAGCCCTCTTTCAACTTCTCCTGACATCTGATAGAACCTTGGTACCATGATCAGACCCAGGAAATTCATCCTCTTTCTCATTAGTCACCTGCATCCTGTCAATTTTTTTGGTCTTTTCTAATCTTTAATGACCTTAAAATTTTGAAGAATACTGATCAGATATTTTTTCAAATGTCTCTTGGGTTTGTCTGATGTTTTCTCATGATTGGAGTGAGGCTATGCATTTTTGGTGAGACTACCACAAAAATAGGAGTTGTAAATTGATACGGACATGGAAAACAGTATGGAGGCTCCTCAAAAAATTAAAAATAGAACTATCATGTGACCAAGCAACCCATTTTCTGGGTAAACACCCAGAGGACATGAAATCAGCACCTCATAGAGATATATATCTCTGCGCCATGTTCATTGCAGCATTATGCATAATAGCCAATACGGACACAACCTAAGTGCCCATCAACCTTTGAAAGGATAAGGAAATATAGTACATTTATGCAATGGAATATTATTCAGTCTTTAAAAAGGAGATTCTGCCATTTGGAACAAAATGGAGGAGACTATGCTAAGTGAAATTAGCCAGACACAGAAAAAAAAACAATGCATGTTCTCACTCATGTGTGAGATCTAAAACATGTTGAATACACGGAAACAGAAAGTAGAACAGTGGTTATCCAGGGTGGAGAATGGGAGGAAAATGGGGAGATGAAGGTCAAAGGTTGCCAAGTATAGTTATGTAGGGTAAATAAATCTAGAGATGTAATGTACAGCATGATGACTACAGCTAATAATATTGTGTAGTATCCTAGAAATTTGCTAAAGAGTAGCTTTTAGATGTTTCTTAGCACACACACACACCCAAATGTAACTATATGAGGTGATGTATAAGTTCATTTTCTTGATGGTAGTAATCATTTCACTATATATACGTATACCAAAATATCATGTTGTACACCTTAAATATATACAATTTAAAAAAAATGAATACCAAGGAAATGATGTTGTATCCCCCTGAGTGCATTACATCATGGAGGTTCATGATATTAATGTCTTTATTGCTAGTCATGTTGACCTTGATACTTGGTTAAGTTGGTGTCTGCTGCATTTCTCTACCATAAACTTACTGTCTTTCTCTTAGTAGATATCTTGGGAGACACATTTTGAAGCTATGAAAATTATTTCTCCTCAGACTTTCACCGAATTATTTTAACATCCATCAGTGGTTCTCGTTTTTGTGAGACACAATTATTACTGTGGTGTTTGTCTAATGATGATTTTCTATTTCCTTCATCTTGTATACTTATTAATTATAGTCAGGAAGAGTTTCTTTCTATAGTAAGGAAGAGTTCTCCCTTTTCCTTCATTTATTTATTTAACCAAATATTTATTTATGGCAATGCAGACTCATGGATATTTGTTATTCTATCAGTTATAATCCAATACTGCCATTTATTTCATTGCTCAAATTGTTCCAGTTTTGGCTCTTTTCTTCCTTCAGTAGGCCTCCATCGTTTAATGAGCATGTCCTGGTACCACAAGATGTTCAGGTTCATCTTGTATTTTTCTTACCTAAGCTGTGAAACCAACCACTTCTCCTAGGAGCCCTGGTTCCTCTCATTGGGGAATGAATGGTGTTTAGAAACCAAGATCTGAGTGCTACGTGTGCATTATTACTGGGATGTCATTGCTTCTAAGCCTTCTTAGCAGACAGGGCTAGAAAAGATATTTATATATTTTAATCCACATATGTGCAAACATCTATAGTTTTGTGTGTATATATCTATGTGTGTGTGTATATGTGTGTGTGTATATATATATATATATATATAATGCCATTAGTTTATGCTGACACTTCAGATGCTAACCCAACACTACCACGTTCACTTTAGTCTTTCCCCTTTCCTTAATTTTAAATTCTTTCTTAGCTGGGCTCAGTGGCTCACACTTGTAAGCCCAGTGCTTTGGGAGGCTAAGGCAGGAGAATTTCTTTGAGGCCCAGAGTTCAAGACTAGCCTGTACAATATAGTGAGACATTGAAAAAAATTACCAGGGCATGGTGGCATGTGCCTGTGGTCCTAGCTACTCAGCAGGCTGAGGCAGGAGGATCACTTGAGCCAGGAGTTTGAGGTTATAGTGAGCTATGATGACATCACTGTCCTCCAGCCTGGGAGACAGGAGACCCTGTCTCCAAAATAAAAAACAAAACAAAACAAAAACCTTTCTCTGACAGCGAGAAACTTGATTCTTATTATCTACAAAATATTTACCTACTTGTTCAATTTTAGTATACATATAAAGCAGTTTCTAGATTGCCAAACCATACATCTTTGAAAAACACAGTTACTGATACAGAATGTACGCATGCATAGCTCTTTGTGTCTTTGGCTTTATAATATCCAGACAGGACATTGTTTTCCAAAGTTAGTTCTTTTCTTTCCCATCCCCTTGAGTAGGGTTATGTTATTCATTTGCACTATGGTTAGATCATGTGTTAGTGTTTCTCTTCCATTTTGGGTTCCCTCCACATCCTGGTTGGTTTTAATTGTTTATTATTTTGGGTATGTGAAGGATATGTGAAACATTGCTACGGTTCTTAGAGTCAAACCCTTAAATACACACTCAGAGATGTGCCATGCCCTCCTCCTGTTTTGATTCCCCCATTCTTTCTATCCCTTTCCTACCTAGCCCCAAAAGTAACCAATCTCTCTCGTTTCTGCTTTGCACATCCTGTATGTCTTCTGCACAGACGAGTAGATATATGTGTATTTTTTTCAAATTTCTTTCTTTCTTATTTGAAGGGTAGCATATTATAGATACTCTTTTGTGTAGTTTGCTTTTTTAGTGTAATGATATGGCCTGGAAATCAACAGTGTATTTTAAAATGGGGGGAAAATGTTATATCTTCTCAATTGGCTTAATACCGTTTGCACTTACAATTTAAATACATGATAGCTCTGAATTAAAGAAAACATAAGTTTCAATATAATGTGTTCTTTAAAGCACACTGTTTAAATTTAAACCTTTAAAATGTTCCTATTTTACATCCATCTATATTTCTGGCAAAGGAGCAAATATTTCAGACCAGACCACAGACTTGCATAATCTGGGCAACATTCACCATTGTCAACCTCAGCTTTCCTTGAAGGTCAGCAGGCCTGACATCTGACATGAAGTCAAGCAAATTGTCTCTCCATTTCCGCAGTTGGAAACTGTGCACACTGTTGGAAAAAACTGGAAATGACTGGCTGTGTTTGGTTTGGACAACTCATCCAAATGAGAGGGAGCCCAGCACAAGTTCTGCTTGAGAGATGTCTGAAAATCTGACTTTTGGGTCTACCTTAAAAGCCCACCTATTTGATTTTGACTAGAGTTCAGATACATAACCAGATATCTTTGCTTTGGCTTCTCTTGACTCATATCAATCAAGAGTATGAAGGCTGGAAGAACAAAGAGGCAATTGAGCATCCTAAACCCAGCTGTTAATTTTGGCCTTTGGGAATGTCAACAAAAGGACTTAAAGTTGTTTTTTTAATCATGTTTCATTGGTACTTTCTGTGGTTAGTAGGAATTTGAGCAAAAGGAGTTGTCTTTTCTATTGTCAATATGAAAAATTTGTACCTACCAATGCCAACTTTTAAATTTAGGATTTTTGAAGTTACACTTTTATAAAAGAAAACACTTATCCAGTAAAGTAGATGTCAATTAACATTTGAAAAGATTGATTTGTTTGAATATTAAGAAAGCCGATTACAGTTTGGTTTGTCAGTGTAAAAGATTTTCCTGTGTTTGTGACACAATATTTCAAAATGCAGTTTAGAGGTATAGCTGAATATAGAAAGAGTAACAGAAAGTTACCAGATCTGATAACTGGCTTTTCTATCAAATCTAGAAATACCATATACTTGCCCACCTCCATCAAGAATGGAAGAAATTCTCTGGATAATATCTCCAGAGATAATATCTCCATAATATCTAAATCAAGAATATTGGGAACTGGAATTAGAGAACCAAATTCTCTAGATGATCACCTCCACTGTTCTCTTGCCCTTTGTATGCAAATGCCTTGGTATGGTCAAAGTTCCTACTTTTCAACCTATTTTAACATACTTGTATAGCCCTAGAACAAATTTCTTGTGTATAATAAGCATCTGTGAAGCACTAAAAAGGCAATTGCCCAGGCTCCATCCCCAGAGACTTTGTCTGGCTTTTGTCCTGAAATCTGTATTTTTAACAAGGGCTAGGAATTAAGAAACATTGTCCTAGACTGGAAGGGGACAAGGAGATCATCTAGCCCCACTCACTCCTTTTACAAATGAAGAGGCTGAGGCCAAGACAGAAGTCATAGCCACAAGCAATTTTACTCGTTCATTCACAGGATATTTAAAGGAAACCTATACTTGATGCATGAGGCATTGGGAATACCGTGGCAAATAAGATAGTATGAGCCTTGCCGTTACAGTCTAGCGGGAAGTCAGGGTTAATGGCAGAAGTAAGATTATAAGAGCTGGATTATGTCCTAAATCAGAGTTCCTGCTATTATAATATACAGCGTTTGCCTTGTTTGGGTGTGTAATATCACCAAAATGTCTGAGAATAGGGGCAAGGGGAGAGTCAGTAGACGTAGGTCTTATCATGAGATGTTTCTCACAGTTTGCCTTACATTTTGATAAATAATTATAAATAATTTTACAAGTAAAATATATCGATTTTATATTCTAAAACAAATTAAGACTTATCTTTGAAATTTTTTTGCTGGGTTCTTAAAAGATATGTTACAGTTTCAATAGTTATTATTCCTTAATGACTTTCAGCCGTGGAAAGTTTTGGGGGTTACACTGAAATGTTGACAGGCCAGGCGTTGTGGCTCATGCCTACGATCCCAGAATTTTGGGAGGCCAAGGCGGGAGAATCTCTTGAGGCCAGGAGTTTAGGACCAGCCTAAGCAACATAGTTAGGGCCCGTTTCAACAAAAAATTTTAAAAATTAGCCAGGTGTGGTGGTGCCTGCCTATAGTCCCAGCTACTCTGGAGTCTGAGGTGGGAGGATTGTTTGAGTCCAGGATTTCAAGGTTACAGTGAGCTATGATCCAGCCATTGCACTCCAGCCTGGGTGACAGAACGAGACATTGTCATAAAAAAATAAATAAATGAATAAAGAAAGAAAGAAAGAGAGAAATTTTGGCAACTAGGAATCACTTACCTCTTAACCATCTCCAACTTCTGAAACTCCCCTTGGGGCTAAACTAGTATGAGCTTTAATCACTATTAAGCTCAATCTTTTGTTTATGCTGAGTAAGGAAAGCCCATCTAGGGTCAAACTTATGTAACTTTCACTTATGAAAAAAAGTATTGTTTTGTTTTGCATTCAATGGGACAAGTAATATGGACACTGATACATAGCACAGTTCCTGCCTGTTTTCCCTTTAAAGTTGGCTTGATAGATATATTCTACATGGGCTTCTAAAGGTTTGGGAGTGAAGCAGATCTCAAGACAAAGATTTTTGTGTATTAAACCTCTGTAAGATATGAAAAGGCAGAGTTCATTACTAAAAGCTGATAGTTTAGAGATTCATTTACATTCCAGGGCTAATGTACAGTCTCACGTTTGCTAACTCTAAAATCTGGATTCAATAAACTTCTGCTTTCAATGTCTTTACCAAGATTACTTTCCTCACATGTATTAGAAGCATTAGGTCCCAATCAAATTCTGTTGAATGAATGAATAGAGAATCACAGTGACACCATTTTCAAGCAAATTCTAAACAAAATGCTATTTTCTTAAATGATTAGTTTTAATGTCTATCATTTATGTTGTAGATATCATAGTAGGCATATCATGAGAATTTCTCAAGCATGCTAATAACAGGATTAACATTTATTTTCATATTAATTGAATAGATGATACACTATATTAAAATAAATTTTAAACTTCAAATTGCTTCCCTCTTTCCAATTAAATTGTCATGTATATTTGGATAGAATTTGGATGGAATTCCACACAAAACTTTTAAAAGGCCAAAGACATGAGAAATTATTCCATCGGATATCATAAAGTTTGCATATTTATTCAGACCTTCGTAACCTTGCAAGTCTGTTAAAAGTGGTATGGAAATTGTTCATGAACAGGCTTCCTCATTAGGTTTTTGGCACCTTTATGTTAGTCCCGGCCAGAACCCTGAAGAGCAAAGGCAAAATTGGAACACATTTATCTGAATATTTCAGAATCTCCAACGAGGTTACTTCTAAAAGCCAGGGAAGGGTCAGGGGATTCTTTTTTTTCTGCTGCTTCTTCTACAAAAGTCTTTCATTATCCAAATTCATTATGGAAAAAAATTGTTATCTCCAAATATGCTTTATTTATAGAATGTCTGCACAAAAACTTTTTGGTTGAGTTTCAGGTCTAGAAAACAATCTTATTAAACACAGCAGCCATCCAAGTGCAATTTAAAGATCCCATGGCAATTTTCAAAAGGAGCAAGGATTAATCCCAAATCCTGGCCAATATCAATAAAACTGCTTCTAATTTCCACAGTCCTGTTTGAGCTACTGTCAAGAGCATAATGGCTCTCTACATTAGCATACATAGTTTCTCACTACCGGTGTTTAACTCACTACTTTTAAAGCACTTTAAAGTATTTTAAAATACCCCAAGTATGAAAACTACTATTTAAAAACAATCCTGTGCTATTCTGCACTGTATCAGAAGAACCTACCTAACCCACCTGAAATAACAATAATGATGCCTAAACTAGAGGTTTTACAAAAGTGTTTTTTTCTCCACCATTTCCAAATAAAATACATGGCACCATGTAGATGACTTTCAACCCATATCTAATTAATATGCTGTAGTTTATACTTGCGTTTTGAAAATGACTGTGAGTGATCTTAAGGCCCCTCTTTGACTATAAACACCTTGAGAATAGGATCCACTTTTAACTTGTCTTTCCCATAGCCTGTCACAGTCCCTTAAAAAAAATAGATACTTAATAAATATTTGGCATAAAAATTGTCACTTATTGATTTTTTCAAATATCTGTCCCATTTATCTATCTTTCATATGTGATAGTTATGTGTCAGCACTAAGAATAAAGAGATAAATTTAATAAACATACAGATAAAAATAAGTAAATATAAAGGTAAAAATAAATAAATTGATTGATTGATTCTGCCCTCAGGATCTCTTACAATAACATTGGAAAACAGACAATACATTCAAAGTCATGAAAGTCCTAGGCAGAGGGTCTTATGGAAACACAAAGGAAATGCAACGGGAGCTTTACAATTTCCTGGACAAGAGATACCCAAGGTGGATCTTTAGGGAGGAGGAGATAACAGCAAGGACAAATAGAGGAAATGCACCTCCTGCATGGAAAAGAGAGTAAGCAAAGGCTGCCTGTTAGAGAATTTCAAACACTTAGTATGATCAGATCAGTATTCTCAATGGGAGCAGGGCCACCTTCTAGGAGATGTTTTGAAAAATGAATTGGGATTTTTCCTGGTCCCAGTGATTTTAGGTACTGCTGGGCTATCAGGGATAAAGGGCCAGGGATGCGAGATGTTCTCCAGTGGGCAGGACAATTATGCACAATGAAAAATTGTCCCAAGTTCAGGTTTGGACAAGTTTGGCATGTCCCTCCAGGGATTTGTGTCAATGAAAAACCTATTTATAACTATCTTGGCATAGAGCCTAACTCCATATATACATATAACACAAAATATTTTTGCACAGTTTAAATATACACTGAATTTTCCAGGAATGTAATTATTGCATAAATCAAGGAAAGGTTGTGCTTTGCTTTGTTTGGAACTTTATCAAGAGTCAATCACCATTTCAGAAAATCACATCAATGATGCAGTACAGTTCTTGGTATGTGAGTGGCCAATTCAACCATCTGTATCAATCTGTATTTGTATAATAGTTATCACGGTCAAGGTGATTCTATTTTTAAGCACAAGTATCTGACAACTTCATTAAGTTCCCCAGTGTAGTTGTGCCCAAGCATTTTATATTATTTTATTGTATATTACTTTACTTTTATTTTTCCTTCAGTTATACTAGGGCATTTTTTAAAAACCCAACGAGAAGATAGGTTATTTTATCTACGAGTTTCATTTCAGGATAATAAAAGTGTATTACTAAATGCTTGTTGTAACAAAAGAGGATTTAGGTTGCAGAGGAGAGAACGGGCTGGTACATCAGTAGAATCTCTTTCCCCGAAGACCTCAGTTGCTACATGTGAAACTCTAATTGCCATGTGATATTCCCAGTTCTAAGGGTCTGATTATGGTTTAATGCTTCCTGGAAAAATAAATGAGCAAAATCAAGTTAGAAGACCACTTATTTGTCCCTGCATAAAACGTTTTAATGTGACTTTACACTTTTATTTCCCTAGCTATTTCAGTAACATAAAAGGCCCAGCCTATCTCAGGGCCCAAGTGAATAAATTCAAGAGCTGTTTTTATCTTATCTTTCCTAACTAGTCCTTCAGCACTATTCAGAGATGGTAATAATAATACCAAGGATATTTATCCACTTGAATTTATTAAGCACCTACTACATGCTAGGTACTGTGCTAAGTATTTTCTGTGTATAATCTCCTAGCCTCATAATTAACCTGTAAAGGTAAGTACTTTTATCACCACTTTATAGATGAGCAAACAGAATTAAGGGACTCTTCTGAGACCACACCAGCTTTAAGTGGCAGAGAAAGGATCCAAGGCCAGTTGTGCTTGGATCCAGAGCGCATAATCTTTCTATGACACCAAACTCTACATATATAAAAATAGATTTCTCTTCTGGGTTTCTGTGGTTTCTCACATTCTTCGCACGTAAGGTTTTAAATTGACAAACTGCAGCTCATGGGTGAAATCTATTCCCATTAGAAGCTGTGGTGAGAAATAGCTAAGAAAGAAAACTGGACTAAATACTCATTAGCTGCTACATGACATCATGACAAAATACAAGGTCATAGGCCTCTCTCTGAATTATAGTGAAAGCATATCAGATATGAACATATTGGCATTGGATTTATCCATGGATAACTAATATTGCTTCAAATTTGGAGTCACTTGAATAGATGTTATTGGGCCTAACTCTGACATTGCCCAACATTGGCTGAAATATGAGGTGTGTGATTATGAATTACTATCTGGCCATATTGTCCTTGGGAAGAAATTACTTTTCTCTTCTCTGGCCTTTCTTCATTAAAAACAAAAAGACAAGACAAGACACTGAAATCTTCACTGTGCGAAGTGAAGGATTCCCTTACAGAAAGGGCAAGTAATTCAGCCCATTGTTGTCACTGTGGCAAATAAATACCTCTTCTTGTCAAACATACTTAGAATAAAGATTTCAAGTAAGCCTTGAAAGAGATAGATCTGAACAGGATGTGCTTTAGATTTGCCTTAATACACAGAACTTAAGTTCCTTTTGAGCTTTAGTTTGATGTCATTTTCTTTCCCTGTTTTTCACCCTCCTGATTCATCTTCATCATCATCACCACAACTCACATGTAGAGATTACTGAGCAGAAAGATGACTGGCTTTAGAACCAGAGAAATTTAGATCGACTTACTGAGTTTAGATGGGAGGCCTGGAGCAGGTTGTTTTCTTCTATAAGCTACATTTTTCTTATCGGGAAAGTGTGGATAATTCCACATATATAGAAGAACCACACCTGGCACATAGCAGTGCTGGATAAATGGCAGCTATCACTGAACGTGGTAAGTGCCAAGGAGAGAAAGAGGCATAACCATGGTCCCTGCCCTCAAGCAACTTAATATCTACTTGGAACAAAAGGACTCATACATAAAAGATGAATGATAATAGAACATGGACTATACTGTTGGCATAATGAATCAGGCAGATAATAAGTATTGAAGGAGTTTCCACAGGCAGCATCAATCCATCAGGGCTCCACGGAGAAGCAAGACCTCGCAGTGGGACTTAGTGCATGGCCAGGAAAGGCAGGAAGGTGTTCCCAACAACAGGGCTGGCAGCCAGGGGCAGAGTAGGCACGGGGTGCCAAGGGCCCACAATATTTTTAGTCATCTACAAAAATCTTGTAATTTTTATTTCTCTCACAGAAGAAAAGATTAATCTAATAACAATAAATATATAATAAACAACCCAGCCTGGTTTATATTTGTCTTTATACTAACACAGTTGAAAAAGATATTTTTGTTGTTTTCATGGAAAGAGGGATCCAAGGAGGCAGATGTTCCTAAGGTTCACATAAGTCATAATGAAGCCTTGTCACAGACTAACAAGGAAGCTTTTTCCAGAAATTTCTTTCGTTCTTTCTGTTAGCTTACTCTTCAAGGAGTTTGTGAATCGAACCAAGAAGCAATGGTGTGGTATATAACAAAACCTTTTGTTACTTTAAAGAAAGGTTTTAATAGCACATAAGATTCTCTTCCTTTTAATTCATCCAAATTTGCCTGTCATTTTACCTCATAAAAATCTCCCAAGCTTATTCTAGATTCCCAAGGGCTCCAGAGGCGAGCTCTTCAATCCATGGGGATTCAGAAGATACAGTCCCTCTCGGTGTCTGTGTATTCTTGGGCTGTCACCAGATGCTCACTGAGACGGATGTCACTAATTCCCTTCCTACAGAAAAAGTGAACAGGCAACCAGAAGCTGCTAACCAGAGTCTCTGAGTCGCCAGCAAGATTATTTATCACAACTGGAGAAGAAATAGTCATATCATCCCTCAATGGAGAAGGGGAGAAGAAAAACTAAACTTGAGGATTATTTTTGTTTTACATAAAAAACTCAAAATAGCCTATTATATTTCCGTCTTGATTTCAGAAGGGAGTATTATATTTCTACACCTGCTGTCTCCAAATCCATTACTGACATCGCTAAATTAATAAATGGATTAGATGAATTAGGACCTTTTCTCTGAACTTTTTCTAGGTGAAGAATCATGGACTTCAGAGCCAGATGAGATCATAGGTACAGTCAAATCTAACTGTCTTATTCCATTGTTATCTTTAAGGTTACTACTATTATAATAACTAAATATTCATCATCAGATTTTCACCTCTTATTCTTCCACCTAACCTTTTTTCTTAGGCAATGACTGATGTTTTTTAGGATATTTTGTGGCTTCTCTTCTTCTGCCTACCCTGTAAATGTATTGTTCACTAGGTTTTTGTCTTTTTATTCTATCAACTTTTGAGAAATAACTTTCAAATCGTTCCTGCTCATGCGTCTATATGAGTCTTGCTTCTTTGAATAATCCTGTCCCGTCCACCCACACACTAGAATGCCAAAGGTCCACTGGGGGTATCGACCATGTCTTCAAACCAGTGTCCTTCAGGCCACCTTGCAGGGAACCTGTGGCTTTGGAGTCACACGTAGCCCTCTGGATCCTTGAGTGTGGCCTTTCGACTAAATCCCAATTTAACAGAACAAATGCTTTCAATAAAGGGATTTGTTCTGTGAAGTTTAGATTCAGTCATGGGGCCACACCTGGGCATCTGGAGGGCCCCAGGTAGACTCTAGAGCTTAGCATTCACTTCTACGTGATTAACTATACACATTTTACTCTTTGTGATTTTCACTTTGTCTTTAATCAGAATGACTTGCCAGCCAGTCCTTGGGCCTGTCAACAGCAATGGGTGATTTTCTGCTCTTAAAATGAATATGACTTCAGAGTCTCTACAGTTAGAATTTTCAGTGAAATGGTATGATTAGAATTTAATTGAGATTTTAAAGACTAAAGGAGTTACTTCTTAAGGTGTAAGTATTTGTCTGTAAACTCTGTTTTTATTGTTGTTTATTTTTGAAAGGACAAAGTCTTTGTCTTCAGAGTAAAAAAGGCATTGAGAAAAACATAAGAAATTTAAGCTTACAGTTGACCAACTAGACTTTCACGGAAAGGGATTTTATCAGTGGAAAAGAACTTCTTCGTGGGGGAAAATCTGGTTATTCAGTCTTATATTACAACAGACCGTTGTTCTATTCTTCTGGCTAAACTAATGGATTAAGTCCAACTTTTTCCCAAAGTTTTTCCACTAAATACTTAATGGAAAAAGAAACACGAGGCTAAAATAAAACTTCAGCCATTTCACTTCATCCTTACTCTCTGTCTCTTGTTGCTCTCAATTTCCTTCCGCCTTCACATGTGCTTGGTGGACTGTTTCTTCCTATTTGCTATTTGTTCCATCAAGTCAAATAGTTTGCTGAGTTAAAAAATAATCAATCCAAATTGGTCATGTGTGGACCTTTAGATATCCAAAAATTGGTGACAAGAATTTTTTTTCTCTTTTATTTCAGAGTATTGTAGGTGTACAAATGCTTTGGTCACATAAATTGCCTCTGTATCACCCAAGTCAAAGCTACAAGCGTGCCCATCCCTGAGACAGCATGCACTGCACCTGTTAGGTGTAAATTCACCTGCCTCCTCACCTCTCCCACTTGCCCCATACCTGATGAATGTTACTTCCATATGTGCACATAAATGTTGATCAATTAGTACCAATTTAGTGGTGAGTACATATGGTGCTTGTTTTTCCATTCTTGTGATACTTCACTTAGAAGAATGGACTCCACCTTCATCCAGGTTAATACAAGAGGTATTAGTTCACATTTTTTATGGCTGAGTAGTACTCCATTTTTTATGGCTGAGTAGTACTATATATATATACACCACATTTTGTTAATCCACTCATGTATTGATGGGCACTTGGGTTGTTTCCACATCTTTGCAATTGCAAATTGTACTGCTTTAAACATTCAAATACAGATGTCTTTTTTATAGAATGTCTTTTTTTCCTTTGGGTGAATGCCCAGTGGTGGGATTGCTAGATCAAATGGTAATTCTACTTTTAGGTCTTTGAAGTATCTCCATACTACTTTCCACAGAGGTT
>CAUYSK010079562.1:0-22293 GCA_963575035.1 Avahi laniger | reverse complement strand
TTTTGCTGTTTGTTCTCCTGGGTCCCCCTCCCTAACTTTTGCAGATTCTTGCTGCCTCCTCCTGAGCCAGTATTGTCCAGTTGCTAAAATGTAAATACTTACATATTAGGAGGAGGGGAGCTCCAAGTGTGCCCTCTTCTCTCCTCTCCCTCTGCCTGGATTATTTAAAAAGCCATGTGTGGAAACCCACTATTTAATAAAAGTTAATGGAATCACAAGCGACTGACCATTTGTTAATGTAAGGTATTTGTGGAGCATACACCAGATGCTGACCCAAGAGGGAGATGAATTACACCTTTCCGTTGTCCTTGGGAAGCCTCAGTCTTATGTTGCCATTCTAAAAAACTTTTATGGCTTCGTTGAAGCTGGACCACAAAGAAAAACTGTTGATTTCCCCCCCAGCTCTTATGTAGCACCCAGTACATGCGGAAGGGCTCTGTTGGAGATATTGTAGACATTGAAGATGTTTGGGGTCCCAGGGGAGGGAAGAAATCCCTTTCCTGTTGGAGCAGAAAAGCCTTCAGAGCACGGCTGAGGGTGAGGTGGTCGCTGAGGGCTGACTGGAATCTTCTACCTCTTTTCTGATAATGTCCACGGTGTACTCACCTGTCTTCCCCTTACATACTCATCCCTAATCTCTCCAACTCTTGACTTAACTGCCTTTCTCTGTTCTGTCTTGGTTTCACTTGTCCTGACCTTAGTTGTCCCCTATCTTGCCCTGTTTTCAAATGTTAGCTAACCTGTGTACCTCTCACCTGCCTTATTTCTTTTCCACCCTCAATGGTGACTCGCTTGTCCTCTCGGTCTTAACTCTCCTTTTCCTTTTCACCTGCTCATCCTCACCTGTGTCTTTCATCTGCTAGCTTACTTGCGTGACCCTCGCCGGCTTCCACCTGCCGCTTCACCCAGTACGTCGTCACCTGCCCCGCCCTCTCGAGGTGTCTTGTCCCGCACGAGATCCCCATAGGCTCTTCAGGGGTGGGGCCTTGGGAGAGGGGAAAGGAACTTCAGTCCAACCAGGAAAGGCCTTGGAGTTTCTGACGCAGAAAAGGAGGTGCCATCTCAAGAAGGTGCCAATAAAGAGCTGAGACAGAAAAGGAGTAGCTGAACCAATGAGGTCAGGAGACAGGATAGGCGGGTGACAGGGAAAGCGGGATCAATGAGGCGGATGAACGGCAGAACGAGGGCGGGTCTAGTAACGAGAACGGACCAATGAGGCTCCGTAAAGACGGCGGGAGGCTGACCCGGCCGTGTCCCCTGTTTCCCCGTCCAGCGTAATTTGGGAATCCCGAGGCCACTGTTTTAGATTCAGCTTTTAGCAGCGGACAAGGAAAGCCAGCACCCTGGCGAGCCCGGTTCGCACCCCACCACCCCCACTCGGAGACCCGGAAGCGGAAGTGACTGACACGGAAGTGGCCTGCTGTTGCCGAGGGGACGGGCCGGGCAGATGCCAACATGGCAGCGGTAGGGGCTGGAGGTTCTACCGCGGCGCCCGGGCCGGGGGCGGTCTCCGCGGGGGCATTGGAACCTGGCACCGCAAGCGCGGGTGAGACAGGCTGTGGCCAAGCAGTCGGCGACAGGACGGAGGTCGGGGTCGCTGGGGTTCGGAAACGTTCCTCACTGAAGTGAGAGGAAGGAAGCATCCCGTGTGGACCGATCTCTGTGTCGTGTGGTGTGTGTGTGTATGTGTGTGTGTGTGTGTGTGTGTGTGTGTGTGTGTGTGTAGGGGGTGGGGGAGGGAGGACGGAACGAACCATTCTGAGTGTGTTGGGGGTGGGGAAGAGAGCATTCTAAGGGTGACTGGGGGGGGGTCCTTCCGCATATGGAAGGTAGAGACCATTGTCAGTGTAGAGGGTATTTCCTTTGGAGGAGGCTAAGATCACCGAGACCGTTCTGAGTATGTGGGGTCCTTCCTTAAGGAAGGGAGAGACCATTCTGACGGTGTGGGAGTTCTTCCTTATAGAAGGGAGAGACTATTCTGAGGGTGATGGTTCCTTTATAAAGGGAGGGGGCCTATTGTGAATGAGTTAGGGTGGGGTGGGTCCTTCTTTATGACTAGAGAGGGTCCATTTTGAGGATGAAGGCGTCCTTCATTATATGGGGACAGGACCGTTCTGGAGGGTTCCTTCCTAATGGAGGTAGAGTTCATTGTATGTTGGGGTGGAAGGGCCAGTCCTTACATGATGGAGAAAGAACATTTTGAGGGTGCCAGGTCTTTCCTTATAGCAGAGAGAGTTTATTGTAAGTATGAGTAGAACAAGAAATAATGCCTTCGCTGGGGAGGGGGCTGTGTGGCGGTGGGAGGACAGACCATGTGGAGTATAGGGAAATATTTCCTTTTATGGTTGAGGGATGTAGACCATTCTTATGAGGGTAATCATTCGTTATATGAGGTTCAATCCCTGGGAAAATGGGGAAATCATTTTTTATATTTGTTAGACCATTCTGGGTCAGGAGGCATCACTTGTCATAGGAGGGAGGGGTTGAGAGACCATTCTGAATGTGGGAAGGGTCATTCCATATGGGATGTAGACCATTCTGAGTGTGAGAGAATGGAATCACTTCTTGGATGGGAGAAAGACCATTCCTTAGGGGATGGACATACCTTATACAATGGTCTCATTCCCTGTATTGATGTATTAGTCTTTACATGGGACAGTCCCTCATTAAATAGGAGCATCATTTCATATACATCCTCAATTTGTTCATCCATAAAATGGGAATCTTCATAGTTTTTTTGGAGATCAGAACGATGAGTCTGCTGAAGTAATCCATATAAATCCCTTAGCCCAATGATATGATAGGCACACAATAAGCACTCAGTAAATGTTGATAATGTAGTTATGGTATTCCGCCTGGAGAAGAGTTGCTTCTCATTCAGGGGAGGGAGAGACAGGCAACCCAGGCCCATGTCCAGGGCCTGCACCAGCCATTTCCTGACACCTCAGCAAGAATTCCAGGTATGGGATGGATGGGGTGGGGCCCACTTCTCTGTTTCTGGCTCTTCCTGCTTGTGGCTGAGCCAGTGGAAGCAAGTAGGGGTCAGACCCTCAGTGGGTCAGGGTGGGCAGGCAAAGGGAGGAAGTTGCAGTGGCTAGGAGAATCCTGGTTGAGAAAGGAGATTGGGTGGGTGGTGGTGTGGCTGTACCCCAACAGCCTCTGACCTCTTCATTCCCCCTTGCCCTTTCTGTCGCCTCCAGCTCACCGGCGCCTCAAGTACATATCCCTAGCTGTGCTGGTAGTCCAGAATGCCTCCCTCATCCTCAGCATCCGCTATGCCCGTACCCTGCCTGGGGACCGCTTCTTTGCCACCACCGCTGTGGTCATGGCCGAAGTGCTTAAAGGGCTCACCTGCCTGCTGCTGCTCTTCGCACAGAAGAGAGGTATAAGCCAGGGAGGGGGCTACGCTGGGGTTGGTGGGTGACACTCCCTGTGTGTGTGTGTCCATATGGAGGGCCTGCTGCTGGGGGAGCATCTTTGCCTGTGACCCTGCCTGGGAAGTATGTAAGTGCAGTTGACCTTGTTCCTTCAGCTGGGAGTAACTGCATCTACACTTTTATAGCCCTAGCACTCTGGGAGCTGTCTGTGCCTATTAAGTAGTATGGGATACTTATGTAGTGATTTATTTATTTACCTTTAACTTTTTATTATGGAGAATTCCAAACATATACAAAAATAGGAAAGAATAATAAAATAGTAAAATATCCATGTACCCATCCCCCAGAGTCAGCAATTATCAATTCATGGCCACTCTGCCATTAAATAGTATCAGTGATTATTCACTCACTGCCAATCTATATGTGTATCTACAGACCTACCCCCTTGGTATTTTGAAGTAAATCTCACATGAAGTCATCACTATTTTGAAGTAAATCCCCCCCTTATTATGTTTTTTGTTTGCTTGAGACAGGATCTCACTCTTTTGCCCCAGCTAGAATGCAGTGGTCTTCATAGCTCACTACAACCTCAAACTCCTAGGTTCAGGCAATCCTCCTGCCTCAGCCTCCCAAGGAGCTGGGACTACAGGTGCGTGCCACCATGCCTGGCTAATTTTTCTGTTTTTTGTAGACGCAGGGTCTCACTCTCACCCAGGCTGGTCTGGAACTCCTGACCTCAAGGGATCTCCTACCTCAGCCTCTCAAAGTGCTAGGCTTACAGGCAGGAGCCACTGCACTGGGCTCCCCTTGATTAACTTGAATAAATGTCTTGGTACATATTTTTGAAAAAAATAAGTATAATACCTAAGAATCAAACATCAAAAAAATAACAATAACTCAAAAAATTAATATCCAGTCAACGTTCAAATTTATGATGATTTCTTAAACATCATAAGAGTTTTTTAAAAAACGTGTTTGTACATGGTCAGTGTTTTGTAATTGGTTGATATTTCCTAAATCTGTTCATCTATAGATTCCCCTCCAACTTTTTATTCTCTTTGCAATTAGTTTGTTGAAGCAGGTCATTTGTCTTATAGACTTTAGACAGTCTAGATTTTGCTGACTGCCTCCCTGTGGTATCATTTAACATTCTTCTGTCCTATACATCTCCTATAAATTGGAAGTTGGGTTTATCTGTTAATTTAAACATCTCCTGAAAGGCCTTCTACATGAAATGTTGTGCAGTTGTTTTCCTGTAAAGGTCTTGCATATGTAAAGGATACAGATGAATTATGCGCCTCTGCCCTAGGTGTTTGCATTGAAGAAAACACTGTTACCTACTTGTTAACTCCCGGCCCCTGGGAGACAGCAGTTTAGGCTGCAGCTTTTTTCTTGATGGACTCTGTAAACAATGTAGGAGTGAACGCTGTGCCTCGGGCCCTGGGCTGTGGAGGTGGTTGTGTTCAGGTTGCCGATATGCGTCTTGTCCTCACAGGGCTGTTGTTTGAGATGGGAATAATAGCTCCAGACGTAATCACAGGCCTTCATCTCTTAGCCATGATTTCAAACCCCTCTCCCCCATTTTTTCCCCTTGAATTAGTTTGGTGGTAAAACCTGGCCTGACCTGATGTGGGGCTCTTTGTATATTTGTGTTATTGTTCTTGTTTGGTGTGAATATTCACACAGTTCACTGCAGAAATATGAATGGTGGCTGGTTATGGTGTGGCAACTCCTTCTTTGTTATAAAATCTATGATATATATACCAGGTTACCTTTCTGACTCCTGGAAAATTAGAGGTTAGAGACCAGTGATGACGCCTGGGATTAGTGTCACAACAGCAAGGACAGGATTTGTGAATGAGCATCAGCAGGAGTTTCTGGGATAACCTCATGCAGTCGTTGTGGATGTTTTCCCTGAGGAGCGACACTCAGCTAAGACTTAAAAGATGAACTACAAGAAAGTGGGGTGAGCTTTGCAAAGGCCTTATTACATAGGAAATCATTCTCATTTATTCATTAGAGCGAGTTCTCTCCAGACTTCTGCTTAATGGGCAAGCCTGAATTCATCCGTGTGGCAGGGCTAGGGCAGCTGAGGGGGATATGGCCCCTGCCTTCAGGCGCATTCCAGGTCAGTAAAGAGCTAGGATAAGTCCAAAAGTCTAGTCTAAACTTCCCCTCTGTTTGGGGAACACTCTTCCACCCCTATTCCTAGGGCTTCTACTTCATAAGCTCCTGGTAATGATGATTTCATCATGCATGCTTGTATTGAGTGCTTTGAGTGGGGCTCTGTGCCAGGGAGTGGGCTCTAAGATGAATGAACTGTAGTCTGCGACTAGCAGACACAGTATTAGGGATGATTCTTTGGCAACCATTAAACTGAGTATCAGAAAGGCCTACTGGAGACATGGTTGTACTCTAGGGAAAACCAAGAGCACAGACTTCATTGCAGCCCCCAGGGAGTCAAGAGTGGTGGGGGGCACAGAAGCCAGGCCTGGTCCCAGTCTTCAGGGGATCCCCATCTTTGGCAGTCAGTGCCACAAAAGGCTCTCCTTCTACCACCTAGGTAATGTGAAGCACCTGGTTCTCTTCCTCCATGAGGCTGTCCTGGTACAGTACGTGGACACGCTCAAGCTCGCAGTGCCCTCTCTCATCTATACCTTGCAGAATAACCTCCAGTATGTTGCCATCTCCAACCTGCCAGCTGCCACTTTCCAGGTGAGCCCCAAAGCCCAGCATGGCCCCAGAGGAACTGGATGGGTTGTGGGATAGAGTATGGGGGCAGGGGGTGGGCTGTGTCACCTTTGGAATGTCCTTGGAACTCCCTCAACCTGTAATTTCCTCATCTATGATAACTGGGGATGGAAATAGTAATACCTACTCACTGGGATGCTGGGATGATTAAAAGAACAATACCTGTGAAGAGCCCTTGGTTGGTGATAGATAAGCTTTAGACTTATTTAGGCTATTTACTGGCAGCCCTGTGAAATAAAGAGCCTGGATTGTGGGGCCAGGCTGCCTAGGTTCAAATCTCAGCTCTGCTACTTTCCAGCTGTGTGATTTTGGGCATGTCACCTAACCTCTCTGTGCCTTAGTTTTCTCATTTTTAAATTGGAGATTACAATGGTGCCCACTTTGTATGTTGTAGTGAGGATTAAAAACTAATTCATGTAAAATGCCTAGACCCACACCGGCACATAGCAAGCACTGTGTATTTATTGACTTTATTGTTGTAGTTTTTTTTTTTTTTTTGAGACAGAGTCTTACTGTGTTGCCCGGGCTAGAATGCCGTGGCGTCAGCCTAGCTCACAGCAACCTCAAACTCCTGGGCTCAAGCAATCTTTCTGCCTCAGCCTCCGAAGTAGCTGGAACTACAGACATGTGCCACCATGCCCGGCTAATTTTTTCTATATATTTTTAGTTGTCCAATTATTCTTTCTATTTTTTTAGTAGAGACGGGGTCTTGCTCTTGCTCAGGCTGGTCTTGAACTCCTGAGCTCAAACAGTCCGCCCACCTCGGCCTCCCAGAGAGCTAGGATTACAGGCGTGAGCCACCGCACCCGGCCTTGTTGTAGTTTTTGATTCATTTCTATCAAGACCTCCCTTATCACAAAGATTACCTACTTCTGGGCATTTTACATACCTCAGCCATACTCAGCCATACTTTATAAATGATGATGCCAAGGCTCAGACAGGGCAAGTGCTTTGTCCCTGGTTACATAGTCAGGAAATGGGGTTGGGATGTGGACTTCCTGGCACAGCCATTCTTCTGTGCACTTTCTGGGAGGGACCTCAGAGCTCTTTAGCTGCAGCTCAGCCAGTGGCCAGTGTGGCTGGCTACTTTTGCTGTTTGGATTGTCATCTATGCCACTCTGTCCTTCTGTTGTTCCTGGGGGCCCACAGTGGGTGCTTCCCCCCATGTGTACTTGTTGGGGGTCGAGGTCAGCCCTCAGTGCCTTCCACATGCCACTCACAGGTGACGTACCAGCTGAAGATCCTGACCACGGCACTGTTCTCCGTGCTCATGCTGAACCGCAGCCTTTCCCGGCTGCAGTGGGCCTCCTTGCTGCTCCTCTTCACTGGTGTCGCCATTGTCCAGGCACAGCAGGCCGGTGGGGGAGGCCCACGGCCACTGGATCAGAACCCTGGGGTGGGCCTAGCAGCTGTCGTGGCCTCCTGTCTCTCCTCGGGCTTTGCAGGTGTCTACTTTGAGAAGATCCTCAAAGGCAGTTCAGGCTCCGTGTGGCTGCGCAACCTGCAGCTGGGCCTCTTCGGCACAGCACTGGGCCTGGTGGGGCTCTGGTGGGCTGAGGGCACTGCTGTGGCCCGCCGCGGCTTCTTTTTTGGGTACACGCCTGCTGTCTGGGGCGTGGTGCTCAACCAGGCCTTTGGTGGCCTATTGGTGGCTGTTGTTGTCAAGTATGCCGACAACATCCTCAAGGGCTTTGCCACCTCCCTGTCCATTGTGCTGTCCACTGTTGCCTCCGTTCGCCTCTTTGGCTTCCACGTGGACCCATTATTTGCCCTTGGCGCTGGGCTCGTCATTGGTGCCGTCTACCTCTACAGCCTTCCCCGAGGTGCAGCCAAAGCCATAGCTTCCGCTTCTGCCTCAGTCTCCACCTCTGGGCCCTGCATTCACCAGCAGCCTCCAGGGCAGCCACCGCCACCGCAGCTGTCTTCCCACCGTGGGGACCTCATCACGGAGCCCTTTCTGCCAAAGTCAGTGCTGGTGAAGTGAGGGCTGGCAGTGGTGGGGGGACAGGGAGGGGGACTGGGTAGAGGGTATTGGGCATCTGCAGGACCCAAGTCACTACAGGCCTGGCTCCTCTGGGCTTGGAAGACTGTCTTTTCTTCCAGGTCATTGAGACTTTTGGAGGGGGTATAGGACTAGGGCTGGGTGTCACACAAACCTTTCTTTGTAGGCTGACGCCCCCTGCCCTGGAGGGGTTTTTAGAGCTGCCTCCTCTGCCTCAGCCTAACCTCTTTGGGGACAAGGTTGGGAGTATTGTCATTCAAGGCCTTTTTTGTCTGTCCCCCTGCTGGAGGTGTCCTGTCTCTCAGTGCCTGGGAGAGTCCCTCCCAGCAATCCCTCCACCTTTGTAAGGAAAGACTGGACAAATCCTGCAGCTCTTGAGTAATGATGAAGGCCCACCTTTGGGGTTATTTCCCATAGTTTGAGGCCTTCTCTTCTCCCTCACCACTGCACTGGATCATGTTAGCAGTTCAGTCTGTTATGTTTCCTTGAGGCAGCTTCCCTGACACCAAGACCCTTAGAGACCCTTGAAGACTGGCCTCTTTCAAGTGCTCAGGGAGAGAGAAAGGGGTGAGAGCTGGCTGTCCGGGGGAGGGTGCTATAGGGGCCATTTGTTTTTTTAGTGGTTTTGGGATTTGGGGTATAATCAGATCATTAATGATCCCGGGTGTGGTGGGAAAAGCAAGGAGGGCAGATCCTTGAAATGGCTAAGTCTCATAGAATTTAAGACACTGTCAGTTGCCGGATGCAGGGTTATTTTCTGAGATGTCCAGAGAGGAAAAATAAAGCTGCCAATCACATTCTTGATACCCTATTGGCTGTCTGAGGCACCCTTACTTCGTGGGGGGGTTATATCAGACTTGATAAAGTGTGGAACCCACCCCCTGCACTCCCCAAAGCTTATTAACCCCTTAACTGTATCCCAGGGTGGGGGGTATGTGTGCATGGGAGATGCCTGGGCTGTCTTTGCTATATGTAAATAGGGCCATTGGATCTTTATTTTTGATTAATTTGTTTTGATTTTTTTGTTTGTTTTCTAAGGAACTGTAATGAACAAAAATGTCAGGATTCCCGATGCCAAATAAAGATGTTGTATTTATTTAGTCCATGTGTAGCTTTCTGACCAGGGGACCCAAGGATACTAACCCAAGGACTACCAGCCTCACTACCACCATGCTCCCTTGCTCAGGAAACCCCCCTGCCAGCCCACCCCAGCATTCTGTGTTTTTCTTTCTTCTCCGTTCCCACCACAGGTTGCTCACCAAGGTGAAGGGTTCGTAGCTGCTGGGATTGAAGACGTTGGCCTGGCCTCGCTCTCCCTTCTTGCCCTGGCCCAGCTGGGACCAAACACTCTGATCAGTATTAGGGGTAGGGTGAGGTAGACACCAAAATCCCTGTCCCCATCACCCCCACCTCAGCCCTCAGCCCCTGCCACCCCCACACTATTTTTTAGGTGAGTTTTTGCAAATAAAATGTGTTTTGCATCATGCCGGCTTGGGAAAGCTCGAAGGAGCGAGGGAAGGAGGGAAGGAAGGAAGGACATGCTTAGTCCTCATGGACATGGTCACAGAAGCTTTTTATTAAAAACTCTAGGCCTGGGGGAGGACAAAGATTCAGTCTTGCTGCTTGGTTCGGGAGGCCTCGGCGTTGGCCCGGAGTACAGCCCCTGGTGATGGGTAGGGACGCTGCTGGAAGAGGGGCCCAGCTGCTGTTGTGTCAGCACCAGTCTTGGCCTCGTTCCGCTTGGGGAGTCCTGTTGACCACGTGCCCCTGCAGGTGACAGTGTCAGGGGGAGGGAATAAGGGATGTGGTTGGTGGTCACCACCCACCAGGCCTGACTGAGGAATGGGAGGAGACAGGAGGAGAGGCATGGTGTTCACCTGTGCGGTGAGGAACACGAGGAAAAAGAAGAGCTTGTGAGGGGCTGTTGCTTACCGGGGCGCGTCCGAGTATGAGCTGGGGTCCATTGGGTCTAACTCTTCATCCTTTCGGCTTGCCACTGTGGAAGCAAGTGGCAGGGAGAAGTCTTCAGTCGAGGCACGAGGAGCCCCTGATCACTGACCCAATGCCCCAGGAAGAAATGGAGCCTGTGGCTGCCTTGCACCACAGCACACCCCTCCCAGCCCAGGGCCAGGCACCTGCCTGAGGGAGAGCTTCCTTACATTGCCGGAGCCCTGGCCTGCTCTGCTTACCCTTCTTGCTCTTAGGGTAGGGAGCCAGCTCCTCCCGGCGATGGTGCCGTCGTTCTTTGCCCTCTTCCCGGTCCGCCTTGTCATATCCACGGTCCCGATCCCGTTCCCTGTCCCGCTCTCTCTCTCTGTCCACCTTGTCATAGCCACGTTCTCGATCTCTGTCAGACTTGTCGTGGCCCCGGTCTGACTTGTCGTGGCCCCGGTCTGGCTTCTCATGGCCCCTGTCAGACTTGTCATGGCCCCGGTCTGACTTGTCATGGCTGCGGTCCGACTTCTCCTCAGCATCTGAGGACATGAGTCTTAAAATGATCTTCTCCTCCTCCGACCCCAAGACCCAGCAGCCTCTGCCTTCAACAATCTCCCCTGCCTGGGGCTTAGCCTGCCTGGCCTCACTTATCCCTCCCTGATCCACTATATTTGGCCCCTCTCTGAGAACTGCTAGAATCACTCAAGGCACCCTTGGATCTGCCAACTCACCTGCATTACTGCTCCTGAGCTTCTTGGCAGATTTGGTAACGACGAAATTGGGGTCATGTGGGGAGAGCCAGGACACAAGGTCTGTATCCACATTCCAGTAGTAAGGGAGCCCGCTGTGGGGCAGTGGAAGGGAAGGAGTGTCAGCACAAATGTCCTCTTTGTTTGCTCAACTCTTATCTCCCCAGTCTCTGCCTATACCTGCTCCATGTCAGGTCCCCACAGGGAGGATCCCCATATCTTGTCCCGTGTCCCCCATATAGCCCATGGCCAGGGTCAACACAAGAAGGGCAAAGTCAGAAGTCAGCTCCCCTTGCCCCCTGCCCAGGTACCCGGGCTCACCAGGAAGGGTCGAACACCTTGTACCAGCTAGGTGGCAGGCCCTCCAACCGGGTGGCCTCATAGTCCACAGGATCATCATCATAGTCCTCAGCAATGATCTCTTCCTCCGGTTCTGGCAGAACAAGGCCAGGGGGAGAAGGATGATAATAGTTAAAGACCAGGAGAGTTATCCTACGGGGCCTGGACAGACATGCACACTCATGTTCACACAAACCACATGTGGAAGACAAGTGTGCGTGTGCATATGCACACCAGGAAACATACAAAGTATCTCTCACATTCCAAATCCAACTATATCTGTATTAGGAGATTTACAAAAAAATTTACCTAAATGTGTTGTTTCTGGATTCAGATGATGAGTTATACTGTTATCCAGACCTGTCTGGTTTCAGAGTTGATAGGGATTCATCAAAAATTTTATCCATATCTATTCAGTTCCTGAGTTCAGACTGTATGTGACACTGCATTATCCATATCTATTTAGATAAAATGAATTTGAACAGCAAAGGGTTTATCTGAAAATATGTCCAATCTATTCTGCTTTCACATTTGGTGATTACAGGGTTTCTGAGTCCTGTATATTGAGTAGCAAGAGTTTGGATCGCAAGGGATTTATCCAAAGATTGCTCTGAATCCATTCAGTTCCTGAGGCCTGACACGTAGCAAGCCTGCAACAGATGTCAGTCACTATCAGTGGAATAAAAAAGGTGTCTATTATCAGCTCAGTGTCTGGCCCTCAGTAAGCCAACAACAGATATCAGCTGCAGGTATAATTAAGGCAATGCATATGCCAGTAACAGCATAGTGCCTGTCAGGCAGTAGGCATCAAATAAATGGCAGCTATAATCAGTATTATTAATAAGATACATGCCATCAGCACAGGGCCTGGTATTCAGTAGGCTTAAAAGAAATATCAGTGATCACTCTCGGTATTATTAACCACATGGTCTATGCCTGGCACACCGTAGGCTTGTAATAGATGTCGGTTATCATTAAGAAGACAATAAGATACATTTTCCAGGGAACACTGTAGCCCAAAAAAGATGCCATCGTTTAGTATTATTGACAATAAGGTATAATTAGCAACCAGCAGCACAGTAGGCCTAAATGGTAGATCCTATCATTTTATACTATTAACCATAATGTGTATGGCAGGCACTTAGTAGGCCCAAAATACATGTCAGCTATTGATATGGAGAACAATAAGTTATGTTACCACTATAATGCCTGTAGCCACAGTACCTATTATACTGATAATACATATTTCAAAGCAACATCCTGCCCCTGTACTTGTTACATAGGAGACTGCAGTAGATGTCAGCTATCCTTCCTATTAGATGTTTCGTAGTCACCCCCATGGATTGAACCTGGCATACAGTAGTCCCAGAATAGGCATCAGCTGTCAATATTGTTAAGGATGAACTACCTATCGCCCCATCCCTCTGGGCCCCTCACACAGTGCTTGGCACGCTGTAGGGATGGATGTCAGGAATCCATATTGTTAACAATGAAATGCCCAACCACCCGACTGCTTGGTGCACAGTAGGCCCATGCTAGGTACCAAGCATCTGTATCAAGAACAAAGTGCCTGGCTGGGCAAGGTAGTTCACGCCTGTAATCCTAGCACTCTGGGAGGCCAAGGCGGGCAGATCATTTGAACTCAGGAGTTCGAGACCAGCCTGAGCAAGAGCGAGACCCTGTCTCTACTAAAAATAGAAAGAAATTGGCCAAACAACTAAAAAATAGAAAAAATTAGCCGGGCATGGTGGCACGTGCCTGTAGTCCCATCTACCTGGGAGGTTGAGGCAGGAGGATTGCTTGAGCCCAGGTGTTTGAGGTTGCTGTCAGCTAGGCTGATGCCACGGCACTCTAGCCCAGGCAAGAGACTGAGACTCTGTCTCAAAAAAAAAAAAAAACCAAAAAACAAAAAAAAACCACAAAGTTCCTGTCAGGCCTGGCACATGGTAGGGCCATCTGCTCTTAGCTGTCTCACCAGGCTCCAGATGTTTGAGGATGCCTCTTTTGGCCAAGCGGGTCTGCAGCGCGACGGGTAGCGGCATAGCTGGTAGCAGACAGACCTAGGGATACACAGACAGACAGACTGAAAACAAGCTCAGATGAGGATCCTGCAACCAAGGGCCTCCTCCCAGCATGTATTCATCTGACCCCACCTATCCAACTGCACCAGTAGCTGGGCGGATGGAACATACGCACTAAAAGATGGAAGACATAGGCGGCAATATCATCAAAACTCACCAACCCGCCTCTGGAGACCTAGTGCTCCAGGACCCAGTTCCTCGCCCAGGCCCAGGCTCCGTCCATTGCCGAAGGGGCCAAACGCGGCTCCCCCGCGCCCTAGAAATGGGCTCACCCAATGTCCTCCAAAGACTACCGAGAGGGAGGAACCAAAGCGCTGGGACGGGGGAGGGGAGTGCAGCACTCCTCCAGCTCCAAAAATTGCGCCCACTCCGGCATTACCAATACAGTCGTGCATGTAATGGAAGGCTGTCAGACTGGCCGCCTCTCTCTTATCGCTGCTAAGGTCGCCAGAACCACACGACTTCTTTTCCCAAAGCACAGAATGAGGTTCTCTCTCCCCGAGCCTAGAAGTAACTGGGCGACACTCAGGCTGCGGTGAACATCTGACGCAAGCCTGGGTGGCCAATGAGAGTGCGCCTTTGGCCTGACACATGACGAAGCTACCCAATCGTTGTCCTGGAATTGGTGGAAAGCTCGAGCGCCTGTGTGCGTTTACGCGGGGGGCGTGCCCGGCTGAGGTTGGCTCTGACTGCGCGGCCAGACGCCGGCGCCATGGAGGAGTACGCTCGGGAGCCTTGGTACGGCTGTGGGCACAGACATCGGGACTGTTGCTGAGGCGCCAAGGCCAGCCGTGGGAGGCGGGCGGGAAGGCACCGGCCACACAGTGCCACGTCTTAGACTCGGGGGACTCTTAGAAACTTATTTCCTTCCGCTCCCCCCACTTGGTTCCTCCCACTCAGGCTCCGTTAAGAGGGGCCAAAACTGTGTGCCTAGAAAAGGTGTGGTACAGGACGAACCCCACCACATTTCCCCTGACTTTCTATCTCCTAGTCCCTCCTCGTTAACGAAGAGAAACGCTGGTCGAATCCATTCCGGCCAGGGGGTGGTGTGGTGTTCAACGGAAATCCCCACAGTTACCACGCGTGGTTTTTACCTTGTCGCTTTTGTTAGTGGGGTCGGGGCACGGATGAGCCGATTGAGGGCAAAGAGGGGGTTATGGGTCCTCCCCACGATCCGCTCTTGGTTTTTTCCAGTTCCGCCAGATTTAAAAAGGGGAACGGGACGGCTTGGTTGGACTTGCCCGTTGGAGAAGGGATCCTACCCCGTCCTGCTTTAATAACAGTACTGGCTAGGCCGGGCGCAGTGGCTCACGCCTGTAATCCTAGCACTCTGGGAGGCTGAGGCGGGAGGATCGCTTGAGCTCAGGAGTTCAGGACCAGCCTGAGCAAGAGCAAGACCCTGTCTCTACTAAAAATAGAAAGAAATTAGCTGGACAACTAAAAATATATAGAATATATAGAAAAAAGTAGCTGGGTGTGGTGGCGCGTGCCTGTAGTCCCAGCTACTTGGGAGGCTGGGGCAGGAGGATCGCTTGAGCCCAGGAGTTTGAGGTTGCTGTGAGCTAGGCTGACGCCACGGCACTCTAGCCCGGGCAACAGAGCAAGACTCTGTCTCAAAAAAATAAAATAAAAAAATAACAGTACTGGCTAGTTAATACTTCTGTAGTGCATATGGAAACGTGTCAGTTCTTTGCTTGTATATTCATTCATCTTTGATAGTAAAGCAGGTGGCTGATTCTTTGGTTGGCTGTGAAGGGGAGGGGTGGACAAGGGCAAATTCCCCCCCCACCCCTTTGCACCATTTCTCATTTTAATGAGGGTGGAAAAGCGACTGGACTAGGTCGTTGTTATCTGAAGTGTTTCTTCCCATGCATGAACTTCCCATCCCAGTGACTTGGTTTCTCCCAGTTGGAAAGAGTTCATGTGAGGAGATGGGGGGCTCACATTAACTCCATCCTTCCCTTCCTGCTTGCAGCCCATGGCGAATTGTGGATGATTGCGGTGGAGCCTTCACTATGGGCGTCATTGGCGGCGGAGTCTTCCAGGCCATCAAGGGCTTCCGCAATGCCCCAGTTGTGAGTCCTGCTTTCCCCCGGGTGGTACGGGGGTCAGCTGTCTCGCCCACACGGGATACTGCTCTGCAAACTGCTTGGAGCTGGCAGTTACGTGCACTTATTCATTCTGGTGTTTGCTCACCTACTATGTGCCAGGCCTGGCTCCTGCATCTGGGGTTTTGGGGGAATTGCAAACATGGCCTCTGTTTCCCACCCCCCCACACACACACTCAACTGGGGTTTCTCTGTGGAAATGCTGTGCTGTCAAAACAGTCATCACCAAATCTTAAATATGTGTGCAAAGCCACACATTTTATCTGGAGGCAGATTCTAGCTTAGAAACTTAAATAGAGGGAAGTTACAAGAGTTTAACTGGCAGAGGGAGGACAGCCTTAAAGTTGAGAAAATCCTTTTAATTTAATATAACCAACTCTGTCTCTTTCTCTGACCACCTCTCCTCCCCAGAAGATCCCATCAAATGTCATGGCTTTAAATGCCATCCATTTGCCAGGGTCTCTACAATTTATATATCTACCCCTGTCTCTTCCCTTGACTCCTGGAACTCTACTTTCCTGGATCTTTGCCCAAGTTTCTCATTTTCAAGGTTTTAGCACAAATGCCCCCTCCTTAAAGAGGCCTTTCCTGACTCCTCAGCTACAATCATATCTCTTTATCCTATTTCCTCTAGAGTGCATATTGCTGTCTGAAACTATCTTTTTTACCTTACCCTTGCTCACAATCTATCTCTCCCACTAAAATGTGAGCTCTGAGAGGGCAGGGACCAGATCTACCTTGTCCACTGCTGTATCCCTGCATAAAGCATGGTGCTTGGCATATAGTAGGTACTCATTAATCATTGAATGAATGAATTTGAACTTCTCTACCCAGCTCTGAAAATACCCATGTTGGGTTGCTCTCCAGACCCCTAGTTCTTTGCTGCTTCTCGACATCTATACCCCTGATACCCCTAACAGGTCTCCCATCTCCTTCCTTCTCTAAAAAGCTGGAAACCCTTCCTCGACTCCCTTCCTTACTTTTCTCAGGGAATTCGGCACCGGCTGAGAGGTAGTGTCAATGCTGTGAGGATCCGAGCCCCCCAGATTGGAGGTGAGAGGAGCTTGGGGAGATATAGGAGATGTGATGGCAAAGCTGGGGGTGGTTGATCCTTTGGTTCTAGACTGCAATTTGGGCATCCAGATTCTAGCCCCAACTCTGCCTGGGACTTCCCAGGGTGGTGACATTTTCCAACAATTTAATATGGAAGGGTAAGAATTTAGGTTCTGGAGTTTAGATCCAGGCCCTGGCTCTTCCCTGCTTTGTTACCTTGGGCTAGTGGCTTAACCTCTCTGAACCTCATCTGTAACCTGGGGGTAATGGTGACAGTAACCACCTCATCAGGAATTTTGTAGTTTATGTAACATACATATTACTAAGTACTGGTTGCTATGCTAAACACTTTAATAATATTAAACTTATTTAAAATTGCAGAAGTCAAATAACACACAGTATCCCGAACAGGTCCTGGCACACAGTAAGCCCTCAGTAAACATTTTAACTATCGTTAACTGGCTTTCCTAACCTGTTTCCTTCTCCCTGAAACCAAGATCAGAATTCCATCTCTATATGGTGATTTGTGAAGATCAAAGTTGCTCTGTTAAAAGCCATATAAAGATAAAATCTGCTTGTAAACACTTGTCAACTCTCTATGAAGGTAAAGGGAATGTCGATGTTAATTCTAGTCTGCTTGAAGCGGGAGCTACCACAGGATGGGGATGGACAGGGAATATTCCCTGGGAGTTTGCTGTCTGCTGTTGTATCTGAGTTTTTCTTCCCTATTCTTGGCCAGAGCATTCAAGCCTTGGAAGCCCCCAGACCCTGAGATGTGGATTCTTGGGATTTCCCAGGAATACTAATTGGGCTTTGGTCTCCCTACAGGTAGCTTTGCAGTGTGGGGGGGGTTGTTCTCCACCATCGACTGTGGCCTGGTGCGGCTGCGGGGCAAGGAGGATCCCTGGAACTCCATCACCAGTGGAGCATTGACCGGGGCTGTGCTGGCTGCCCGCAGTGAGTGACTCCTGCCCCTGTCCCCAACCCCTTCCACACTATTCTGCCTGCCCTCACCTCTGTATCTCTGCCCCCTCACTCCTTCAGGTGGCCCATTGGCCATGATGGGCTCAGCGATGATGGGGGGCGTCCTGTTGGCCCTCATTGAAGGTGTTGGCATCCTCCTCACTCGCTACACAGCCCAGCAGTTCCGAAATGGTAAGTACCTGGTGGGTGATGGTCAGGGAGAGGTGGGAAGTGCTCTGCCTAGCCTCTTCCACTCATCCTTACCTGATTCTCCCTTACCTGATTCTACCTGATTCTCCAGCACCCCCGTTCCTGGAGGACCCCAGCCAGCTGTCCCCTAAGGAGGGTAGCCCGGCCTCAGGCTATCCCAGCTATCAGCAATACCATTGAGGAAGCCACCACCTGCCACCGCCACCATGGGAGCTGCTCCTCGCTTCCCTCCCCGCTGATCTACCTCGAAGGGAGGGCTGGCTCCCAGTTAGCCCTGGGACCCTCCAGAGAGGGCTTCTACTGTGCTCCCTTGTCCCAGGGTGGGGGTGGGGCACCCCAGCTGCCCTGACAGATGGGTCCCCTTTTTCCTCTCTCAGGGCACCCCAGCCCCACACTTACATGTAACAAGCTCTCACCCCAGCTCCTTTGTGTGGCACCCTGATGAGTATTTAAAGCCAGTTTTGAAATGCTTGTGTATGGACTCCTTCAGCTGCCCATGGGGACCCCTCTTCAGGACAAGGGACAAAGCCCTCTGCAGGGACTGAAAAGCCCTAGGACTTAGAGTCTCACAGCAAGTGGGCTTTAGTAACTGTCTGTGGAATGAATGAGCAGGAAGGGAGAATGAATGAATGTGTGAATAAGGGTATGTGGGGCCAAGTGATGAACCATAAGCAGACAGAGGAACAGACTTGGGAAAGAAGTGAGGGAACACCCAATTACTGGGGGTGGGGTGGTTCTGCATGTTGCACCCCTGACCTTCATACATGCACACCAATACCCTGACCCCTCCTCCACAAGCCCCCATTGTCAAGGCTGGGAAATCTGACCTCACAAGGAGCCCTTTCTTTCTGGATACTTGTCACTGCATTTGTGAAGATTATCCCCCAACATATGGCCTCACTATGGACCTGGGATGAAAGGTAGGGGTCCTCCAAGAAGATGCCCTGTGTCAGTCTCCCCTTCTGTCACAGAGACACTTTTCTGCTCTCCTGTGCTCAGTGTTGTCAGTTTTTTTTTTTAAAGGACAACCACAAAATAACCAGAAGTGAGTTTTCATTTTAGGGTGGGGGGGGTTACAGATTTTTCTGGATGGAAATCAGCCCCAAATGTCACTTCTGTGCAGACCTCTACATGGGTGGGGCAAACATTGTCTCCGCTGGGGTGCAAATGCCACAGGGAGGCACAAAAACTATCTGAGGAATCAATGGTTTCCTGTGCAAATTGGTCCAGTGGTAAATGCCCTCATGGGAGACATAAAAATCGTCCCTTTCACGCAAGCCATTGCAAAGAGGTGGAAACGCCTACCCATTCTCCTGTACAAAACTGGTCCATGGGGATGCAAAGGCTGAGTCCCTGGGCCTCTCAAGGCCTGGGAGTCCTCAGAGTGATGACAGCTGCAACACCTCCTGCTTGAGCCACTCAGTACCAGGCAGTGCAAGGCCTCTTGACCAAGGGCCTGGGGAGAGCAGAGCAGAGGCAAGGCCGGGGCCTGGAACCCTGGCTCCACAGGCACTCCAGCGGCAGCACCAGGCACGCCTCTGGGACCGGCGCGCCAGTCAGACCCACAGTACCACAGGTCCACTACCTCCTTTGGTCCCGCCCCTTCTGGGTCCTTCAGCTGCCCCTGCCCCTCCAGCGCCTCATCCCCCTGTATCTCTAGATCTCGCCGGCGACTAATTCCTCCAGGCTTTTCCCTTCCGGAAGTCCGCAGGCTCCGCCCCCTAGGGCCCGCCCTCTTCGTACCATTGCGCGCAGCCCTAGGCTGCTGAGGGCCCCGCCTCCTCCGTATGGCGACTCGGGCTCGGAGGAGGTCCAGTCCCCAAGGTCTCTTCCTGGTCCCCTCCAAATGGGCTCCGCCCCTGCAGGCCCCTTACTATGGACAGGTTACCGGCCCTCAGCAGCCTCTACCTGTTCCCATCTTCAGGTCCTGCTCCCAGGTCCCTCCAAACACCCGGGCACTCCGCCCACTTGTGGCGCCCCTGGGATCGCATTCACAATCCCAGGTGCGGAGGGCGGCCAGACCTGCGGGGCCTTGAATCGGTTCTGCGCGCCCTCCACCCGGGTGTCTGGACTGCCCTGGCTCCTCCGTGCGCTGGCCGGGGTGGGGCGGGGCTCGGGGTGGGATGCTTCTTTTCCCAGAAGAAGGGAATGCGGGCTCGCACTCTCGGTTGTTTCGTTGGGGAGGGACTACAGGGACCAAAGGAGGGTGGAAGATGGAGAGAACAAGAGAGAGGGAGAGAAACGGAGACGATGAGATGAAGAAGGAGAAAGAGACGAAGAGACATGCACATAGGGAGATAGGTGGAGAGGTAGAGAGACAGATGGAGGCAGAGAGAGACAGGCAAAAGATAAATGAAAGGAGACAGAGACAAGGAGAAAGGGTAGAGACAGTAAGAGAAATACAAGAAGTCGTATGAGGGTCAGAAATGCAGGTAGGGAGAGGGAAGGTATTGGGCATCAGATGCAGGTAAACGCGGGAGAGAAAGCGAGGAGAGGGTAGAGGTGTGAGCTGGGTTCAGGGGCTAGACCTGCAGGGAGCTGTCAGGCCGCCTGTCCACCCACCCTCCACCTGCGAGGCCACAGGGAGGCAGATGCCTGACTTACCCCATCTTTCTCTCTCTGGCTCTGATTTAATCCCATCTACTTCCAACAAGGATTTCGCCCAAGTTCTTCCCCCTGTCCTTTTCCTACTTCCTCCCCGCCTTAGCCCCATCTCTGCCTCTGTCTTGATCTGTCTCTCAGCCCTCCTCCCCCATTTTTCTGCTTTGGTCTCCCTGACTGGTGGCTCTCACACTGTGACCCTTGTGGCCGCGGGGTTTGCCACCCACTCGTCTGCATGGGGAGAAGGAAAATATTTGGTGGGGGAGGAGCATTAAGGAGGTCCAGCCCCAACAATGGGGTGGGGGTCACCTCGCCCACTTCCTCAGGAAGAGACCCTGAAGAGGCCAGGGAGAGAGACAGAGAGAATCCGAAGGATAGGGAGAAAGACGCAGATGGCAAAAGAGAGAGAAGCAGGAGTTTACAGAGAGACCAAAGGAGAGACAGATGCAGAGAAAGATATCAAAAAAAGAGACAAAACAGAACAGCAAGTGAAAAAAAACAGGAAAAAGAAAAACAGAGAATCAAAGTGAGGAGATAGAAACATTGAGAGAGACAGAGACAGCAGGGCAAAAACAACAAGGACACAGACAGATGAGACAGAGAAGATAAGAAAGAAGAGAGTCACAGCAGAGAGAGAATTTGGCACACAACTTACTTTGAGTCTGGGATTTGCTGATCTGAGAGTTCATATTTCCTCTGTTCTCTTAGTGGCATTTGGAGAAAAGCAGACATGCAGGGCAGCTCTGACCCCTCCACACACACCCTCAGCCACCTTTAGAGATCAGTGCTTTGATCTTGACAACTGGGAACCATCTCAACAGGCCCAGCTAGAGCCAACCAATGGAGCTGACAAATGGGGACCATCTCTGGGAAATCTGCAGCATCATCAAATTAGCTGTATGTTGAAAAGGAGGGATGTGCCAAAGATCACTTCTGAGGTGACAGAGTGACCGTCTTTCCTTTTTTTTTGAGACAGAGTCTCACTCTGTTGCCCAGGCTAGAGTGCCGTGGTGTCAGCCTAGCTCACAGCAACCTCAACTCAAACTCCTGGGCTCAAGCGGTCCTCCCACCTCAGCCTCCGGGTAGCTGGGACTACAGGCACAGTGGTGGCTGGTCTTTCCTGTCCTCATTTACATTTGAAGAAACTAAAGCACAAAGAGGTTAAGCAACTTGCCCATGGCTATCCTGCCTGAAAGTGGCAAGGCTGGGAATTAAATCCTTATTTATAGTGCTTGGAGTTTCAGAGATGTCATTTACAACATCATTTCCAGGACAACATATTCACAATCATAGTTATGGGTGTCATTTGAAAGTTTTAACAGGCCTTAACAGCAATTTCGGAGCCTCCTTTGTTAAAGTCATATTTTCAAGGACAGACTTATCTCTTTCTTTTTGCTTTTGTTATTATTTTTAGTTAACAGATAATTGTACATATTTATGGGATACAGTGTGATATTTTGATACATGTATATAACATGTAATAATCAAGTCAGGGCAATTAGCATATATGTCACCTCAAACATTTATCATTTCTTTGTGTTGGGAACATTTGAAATTTGCTCTTCTAGCTATTCAAAAATATACAATAAATTGTTCTTAATTTTGGCAATGCCATACTGCCATAGAACACCAAAATTTATTCCTCCCATCTAGCTTGCAGAATGGAATCTCTCCCTCCCCAGGCGAAGGAATCTTATATTCCTTTAGTTAATTATAAAGACAATCATTATTAAGGCTAGGCTCTGGAATTTTATTAGGTGAGCATTAGACAGAAAAAATAATTAGGCCCATGGAGCTAAAATTTTATTGCAAAATACAAAAGACAGGGCTAAAGAGGATTTTTTTTTTGAGACAGAGTCTCACTGTGTTGCCCTGGCTAGAGTGAGTGCCGTGGTGTCAGCCTAGCTCACAGCAACCTCAGACTCCTGGGCTCAAGCTATCCTCCTGCCTCAGCCTCCCGGGTAGCTGGGACTATAGGCATGTGCCACCATGCCCGGCTAATTTTTTCTATATATTTTTAGTTGTCCGATTAATTTCTTTCTATTTTTAGTAGAGACGGGGTCTCGCTCTTGCTCAGGCTGGTCTCGAACTCCTGAGCTCAAACAATCCGCCCGCCTCGGCCTC